>PVJX010023684.1:0-28979 GCA_004027295.1 Dolichotis patagonum | reverse complement strand
TTTGAAATTGTGGTGGAAGCTGTCCATGACCCAATAACTCCTCATACTGTACACCTGCAAACTCAGCACAACATAGACACCAAGGTCTGCTGCATGAGCTGTTGGCTGCCCGAACCACAGATGCAGCTGTGCAGTGCTTTGCTGGCTGAGGGCAGGGAAATAAATGCCAAGTGAGCCCTGGGCAGCAAGCCCATGGAGGGCACTCTGGAGCTCTTTCATAAAACAATTCTGTCCTGGAGTCCCTTGAACTTTTTCCAGTTTTCCTAATGCAAAGCAACTGGCTTCCTTTTATTCTTTAGCTAGTGGCTTCTCGGCCACACCCTTACATGCTTTTTCACTGGTCATTTCCTGCTAGGATGGAAAATTTCACATCTTTCTACTCTGCTTCCTCTTGGTCCCAAATCTCATTGCAAATCTAAAAATGGTTAATGCCAATGTTTGAATACTTCACTGTTGGGCATCTGAAATAAATACACAGTTCTCAGATGAAGAAATACGAATGGCAAATAAATACATGAAGAAATGTTCATCATCATTAGTCATGAGAGAAATGCAAGTTAAAACCACACTGAGATTCCATCTCACTCCAGAAAGAATGGCCAAGATGGAGAACACTACCAACAACAAGTGTTGGAGAGGCTGTGGGAAAAAAGAACTCTTCTGCACTGTTGGTGGGAGTATAGACTGGTGCAACCACTGTGGAGGTCAGTCTGGAGATTCCTCAAAAAGCTGGGTCTGGAGGTCCCATTTGACCCAGCTATTCCACTTCTGGGCATGTTCCCAGAAGAACTGAAAACATCATACCACAGTGATATATGTGCACCCATGTTTATAGCAGCACAATTTGTAATAGCTAGATCCTGGAAACAACCTAAGTGCCCATCAACTGAGGAATGGATAAAAAAGTTGTGGCATTTTTATACAATGGAGTACAGCTATAAAGAATGATCACATTGAGATATTTATAAATAAATGGACAATACTTGAGACCATACTCATAAGCAAAATAAACCAGACTCACATGTGCAAATACCGTATAGTCTCCCTAGTATGAGAGTTGATAAGAGTATATAAGATTTTATGGTAAGCATGAGTCCCCATCTCATAGCTTTGAAGCCTTCCAATGTTTTCAATCATCAGTTGGAATGGTTTTATTCTGTTTTGTTTGACTATATCATGAGTGATGATATGAACAGCTGTTTTGAAGAAAACAAAACATCATGACAGCTATTGCTGATTTAATATCATCCTTCTTAGAAGTCCTACCATGCTTCTATTGTTCTACTACCATTGGTTCTGTCTATCACATTGTGTCTTATTGGGATTTGAATATGTGTGATAGTTTAAACAAAATTTTTCTGTCGAAAATGAGATATTATAGTACCCATTGATCATTTTCTGTTATTCGGTTCAGAAAGCCCTGTAATTCTTTCACTCTTTTCATGGCTCTATACTATTTTGTTATGTTTGATATTATTGTATTTGAAACTATGCTCAACTATAGCAGAGTAAGAGATATTGTGACAGCTACTGTTGATGTCCGGTTGTCTTAAAGTACTGTGTTGCCTATGTTGTCCTGTTCTGCTCTGTACTGCCCTCTTTTGTTTTATTCTCTTTAAAATAAAATTTAAAAATAAAAAAAAAGAATACTTCACTGTTCAAAGTTTGCCCTTCAAATAAAATGTCTTATTTTATTCCCTTGAAATTTGCCTTTAAACAGAGCTCTAGAGAATGGATACGATGCAGCTAAATTGTTTGCCATGGTGTAACAAGTCTTTTCAAATTCATCCTCCAAAACCTCATTTCAGCCAGGCATGGAGAAGGTACATGTCTGTAATCCAAGCTCCTTGGGAGGCTGAAGGAAGATTGTCAATGGCAGCCTAGTAAGAACTTGTCTCAAAATAACATAAAACGGCACAAGGCTATGTAATCCGAGCACCCACAAGGCTGAGGCTTGAGGATCGCTGTGTGTTTGAGACCATCTTGGGCTACAAAGTGAGTTGAACTGCAAAGTGAGTCTGAACTATATAGTAAAACCTTATCTCAAAAAGACAAAAAGAAAAGCAAGCAAGCAAGCTAGAGGTGGAGCTCAGTGGTAAACTACCTGCCTAGCAATCCTCAGTACTGGACTCCCTCCAAAGTTCCTCATTTCCATCTGATATTAGTTCCCTAGTTTCTTATGAAACTTCTTCAGAATTGCCCACATTTCTTCATTTATAGCACACTAGGAATTGTCCAGCCTGCTCCTCAAAAGTAACTACTGCCTGTCACCAAATTCAAAAGCTACTTCCACATACTCAGGTACTGATTAGGCAGTATCTCTACTCCTGATACCAATTTTCTGTTCTCGTCCACTGCATGCTACTGTAATGAACTACCTGAAGCAGCCTAACTTTATAGGAAGCCAACATGTTTATTTCACTCATGGTTCTAGAGATTTGAGGGTGAAATGTCAGCACTGGCTTGGCTCTGCTGAGGACCTCACGGCAGACGGTGTCCCTATGGCAGGAGTGTGGGGCCAGGTACATTCTTTCTGTAACCCTCTCTGGAGGACTCAAGGACACCATGTGAACCACAGTTCCTTCCAAGAGCACGCCCTCCCTCACTGACCTGCAGTGCTCTTACCTAGCCCACCTCTCAGAGGTACCACTACCTCCAGGACACCATACCAGAGACCAACACCTGCATCCTGTAGGATAAACCACAACCAAACCATCGTAGTCTTTGGTGCATAATATTTAATTACCCAAGATATTTTTTGCATATATTTCCATTATCTTCCAAAATTGGAAAATTAATCTATGTCCCCAAACTCAATAGCATAAAATGTGCACTCTTATTCAGTGTGACCAAAGCACATTAATTCAACAGTAGATCTGGAGTCTTGTGCCTGTAACACTCTCAGGCTGGTTGTATGCAAATAGTTCAGTTTGAGGGTATTAGTGGTAAGCCCATTCAAATGACTCCTCTAGGCACTATCCTAGTGCTGACAATTTATGGGGGCCCTGTTCCCATAGCACCATCAGGCATTGCACTGGGACACTCTACAGCAGCTCCACCTATGACCTGATTTTTCTGCTCAGCATGGTCCTACGACGTGCTATCTATAGTGGCTCTCCCCGAGCCCCAAACCTGACTACAGCTTTATCAGACGCCCTGACTCCAGAGATTTGCATTCTCAATCTCTGCAGGATTAGCACCAACGTGAACACTGCCAAGGTCTACCATTTGCACCTGCCCCAGCAATGCATCAAAATGCAACTGAATCTGCTTGAACCACAGATAGGGTAGTCAAGTTCTAAGGCAGGGAGCCCTGGGCAGCAGTCCTATGGAGATGCCTGGAAGCTACCCCTCCAAAGATCTCTGAAATGACTTTGGGTCTTTTTCTAATTATTCCGATGTACAGGAAATGAGCTCCCTTGTATCCAACCTAATTTCTTTCACTGATGGAGAAAACTTGGATACAACTTTTGTTTGTACTGGAACAGTCACTTTTTAATTTTTTACATGGCCAAGCTATGAATTTTCCTGATCTTTCCACCTGTTCTCATTTAACTGTAAATTTTGTTGTTAACTCAGTTCTTTCCGTGTGTGTGTGTGTGTGTGTGTGTGTGTGTGTTGGAGCTGGGGATTGAACATGCTAAGCACGCACTTTACCACTGAGCTACAGCATCTCCTCGTTTCACTGTATGTATGGCACAGTATCACAGAGAAAGCACGTAAGCTGCTTAATTGCTGTTTCTTAGAAATTCTTCTAGATATCCTAGTTCATCACTCTCATGTTCTATAATCCAGGTCCCAGGACAAGGACACAACTCTGCCACGTCACTTGCAGCTGTGTAACAAAGATAGCCTTTACGGCGATTTCCAATCCCGACGGCCTTCACTGTTGAGATTTCCACCAACATTCTGGCCACACAACAACGTAGGTTAGTCTTGAAGACTCAGATTTTCCTTACAACTCTCTTTTGAGCCCTCACTAGACTCGTTCTTAAATGCGCTACTCAGCACTCTAGACATTTTTTAACCTGCTCCTCCAAATTCTTTCAACACCTACACGTTACCCAGTTTCCAAGCTACTTCCATGTTTTCAGGGATTTGTTACAGCAACAGCCTCACTTTTTGATACTAATGTTTCTGTTTTAGTCTGTTTTCTGATACTGTAACAATATCACAGACTGGGTAACTTATATACAAGTCTATTTGGCTCACAGTTCTGGACACTGGAAGCCCAGGTTTAGGGGGCCATATCTGGTAACGGCCTTCTTGCTGCATGGTAACATGGTAGAAGGTAACACACGGGCAGCTGGGAAACAAAAGAGGAACCAGCCAATTCCCTTCACCAAACCCTTTGAAAGTTCCTACCTCTCACCACTATTACACTAGGAATAAGTTTTCAAAACATGAATTTGGGAAGACAAATTCATGACAAGAGTACATATGCTGAAATAAACTGGCATGAAAACGGAGATCAGAAAGTAGAATGTCTGAAAAGATTTTGAAATCATTAGTCATTAGTAATAACAAAGTTTGGTACCTGTGGCAGGGACAGTCTTACAAATCTAATCCCTTAATCTGTGGGGTTTGAGCCAATTCTGGAAATTTAATGTCACATCTGAATTGAATAGTTAAGACATTCAGTTGGTATTACAAAGTATGAAAATTGGTGTGAGAAAAAATTCAATAATAAGATGACAAATTAGGATGGATTATCTTAAAGTCATGGATTTCTGGAGATGACATAGCCTCCCCATTCCTTAAACTACCTACCTAAACCTTACTTTCCACTCTAATGGATCTCTTCTACTTAAAACAACAACAACAACAAAAACTGGAACCTATCTTACACCCTTGCTCTCCCAATAAACTATCTTTATATTTTAGTTTTTCTTCTTCCTTTCTAAATCTTATATCTTTGTTTGTGATGCCATCTCTTATTTTCTAAGATTTTGCCTCATTAGTGACCATTCCTTTATCTGATACTTTCTTCACACCCATTTTAACCAGCATCTAATTATAAATACACTCAACTGTCTCTTTAAGAACAAAATAAAACCCAATGAAAACTTCCTTAACCTTACCAGTTACTGCCCTCACTGTTTTCTTTTTTTTTCACTGTTTTCTTTTCCATATATATATATATATATATATATATATATATATTTTTTGTTATCAGGAATTGAATTCACAACTTTGTACTTACCAGGCAGGTGCTTATGCCACTGAGCTAAATCCCCAGCCCCCCTGGCTTCTTCTTGATTATTGAAAAAAAAAATCTTCAGTCTCTTTAACTTTCTGCTCACTTCTCAGTTGACTGTATTTCCAGCATTCATGCAGCTCTGTTGGCCTAGATCTCTATACTGTACTGCCAAGTCTACCTTGCCATTTTTTGATTTTTCATTGTATTTTAAATTATTGATCATATTTGTTTCCTCTTGACAAAGTAAAATTCTTGGTTTTGATGACACTTTGCTCTTAGTTTTACCTTAATCCCTTTTTCTTCGTATGTATTTTTAAACTTTTTTTTGAGACAGAATTTTACTGTATTTTTTTTTTCTTTCTATATATTCTTACTGGGGAGAATGGAGGAACACTGAAGCCAGTCAAGAATACCATCACAGACTTCATGTTTTTAATTTATTCACTTAAATTCTATTATATGTTAATGATTTCCAAATTTCAGCCCTGATCACTTGTTTGAGCTAGGTACTTATATCCAGTTAGCAATAGACCATCTATTGCTGCGATTTCTTTTTTTAAACTGGGGATTGAACCCCAGTGCCTTTGCACTGAGCTACATCCCCAGCCCTTTTATTTCTATTTTCAGACAGGGTTTCATTATGTTGCCCAGGCTAGCTTCCAACTGGCAATCTTCCTGTCTCAGCTTCCCAAGTAGCTGCGACTATAGGCATGTACCATCATACTCAGCTACCTGGATACTTAACATAAATACTTTAGCGTGTCTCAAACTACACGTTTTTTTTTCCTCAAAAGTGGTTCCTCCTCCTCTTCCCTGTCCTCCTCCACTGTCTTAATATTCAATCAGTCATTTAATCTAGAAATCTCACTTGTCTTTGATTTTTCCCTCTTCTTCACAATCCCTCCCCAGATCCAACCGAACACCAAATCCTGTCACTCTACTCTTAAAGTATCTCTTAATGTCCTAGTCTTTTATTTTTCACTATTTCTACTGTACCCTAGGATCTAAAAAATCTCATTTATGCTTCTAAGGTAGACTCTTACATAATCTCTCTGATGCTAATTCTGTTGCCTCAATCTTTATATATACTCTTCTTAAAATACTTTGCAATAAAAAAAACAAAAAAAATACTTTGCAATGCTCATAAATGTCTTCTTTCCATCACAGCATACAATAATTTCTCTGATGTGGCCCATATTAACCATTGCCTGACTTTGTTAGAACTAATTTGTCCGTACTAAACAGCTTTCAGTTTCCTGCATAATCTATTTGCAGATTTTCCTGTGACTCTCACTTGACTCTTAGCTTTCAACATTTACCCAGGAGATTAACTTCTATACAAACACTTCCTTAAATTCCCCATATAGATAACTGCCTCTCCTTAATAATGAAGAGTTTGTGCACTAACATCTTATATTATAATTATCTATGTAAATATTTTTGTCCTTTACTAAAGTATGACATTTCTGGAGCTCCATTATGTAGTAGCATTTGATGCACAGGTATTTAATTTTTTTTTTTTTTTTTTTTTTTGAGGCAGGGTCTTGCTATACAGTTCAGGCTATCTTTGAGCTCCCATTGTAGCCCAGGATGGTCTTCAACTCACAAAGATCCTCCTCCTGCCTCAGTCTCCCAAGGGCTGGGATTACAGGCATGTGCCACCACACACAGCTAAAATTTTTTTGTAGAGTTAAATTGAATAATGATTCAGGTTTGTTCCAATTTTTCCACAGTCACAAACAATCCTGTGATAAACAGCTTTGTGCAAATGGTATTTCAATTTTTAAATTTTACTATATTCAAAGACAAAAGATTAGTAACTAGGTCTAAAACTATGAACATTTTTTATGCCTCTTCAAAAGTTTATGTTCATTATTTTCGATATCTGAGAAACCAGGAGGCAACCACAGACTTTTTGCATATATATGCATATTTTGACATTTGTTATATTGGTCATTCATCCCAATAATCCACACCTTTAAGAATTAAACAATTAACATGTGTAAGCTACCATAATTAATGCTCTATCTATAGCTCAATCTCAACAATACTTTTAGATTACAAATTAAAATGTACAATGAAAATTTTTAAAAGATTCAGAATGTATGAGTCACTACTGAGGAAACATTAATAATTCCCTGCCATCAGATAAAGAAAACAATTTATCAAATTTTGGGGTATAATGAGAAAGAAATCCACAGTAGTAAAGGACCATATCAAACACAAAAGTCATGACGCAATCCTAGCCAAGGAAAAAGCAAAGAAAACATCAAGCTATATTTTCAATATCTAAAAGTTACTTAATGCTGTAAATCAAGGGTTGGGAATCTACGGCTATAATCCAAATTCAGCGCATGTGTTATTTTCACAAAGTGTTACTGCAGCATTTTGATGCTCATTCATATATGTATTGTCTATATCTCTTCTAACACTACAATGGAAGAGTTGAGAAGATCTGAAAGACCACATAGCTTGCACAGTCCAAAGTATCTACTACTTTACCCTTGAAAGAAAAAGTCTTGACAGCGCTTGCTCTAAATTGTTAGGGGAAAAAAGCAACGTTTACTATTATCTTTAAGAAAATCATGAAGAAAATAAACTGCATATAAAATTTATGATTTTATAGCAACATCCTGTTTTTTTTCTCATTTTTATGCCAATTCTTCTTCTTCTTTTCACTTAAAACCATTCCTGTCCCCAACCTGCTCCTATCACATGTATACAGCAAGCTGTTTTAGCATCTTCTGATATATCTGGCAATAATAATACCTCCCCTCCAATTGGTCTGCCCCAAATAAAGATGTTAATGGTTTCAGAGGAAAAAAGAAGTTGGTGAGTAACTAGGATGGATAACGGGACATGTTTGGGGATGGGAGAGGGTTAATAATTGAGAGTATTGTGATGAATGGATGACAATGTGATTAAAACAACTACATAAATATTTTAGGAAGAACAGAAAAAAAGCAAAGAAAGTTTAAAAATTAAATCTTTCAAGTACAAAAAATTAGCACCCTTAAAAAGCACAAAATCCATTAGCATCATTCCTTTAAGAAAGCCTTCTATTTACCTATCCAAACAGGCAAAGAGTCCAGATTTTCCTCCTACTGCACAGAGTACTTTGGGAGCACAGCGAGGTCGTGTTATCAAGATTGTCTGATGAGAAAGTCTGTGTTCAGGCATAAAGTGGTACTTTAGGGCCTCATTCAAAAGATGTTTACAAGTGCGATCATCCCGAATAAGATGATTTGCTTCATACAGCCTAGTGAGAAACTTAACACTCAGCAAGGGTAACCGCACACTGTTTAGTAGCTGAGCTAAGTATTTCTGGCGTTCTTGTACATCATACTTGATCCAAGACTCCAATGCATAAAAAACAGTCTCCTCGGTAGCTACATTCAAACAGTCATTGGAAACAATTTCATCCAGATCAGCGTGTGGAAGCTCAAAAAACTCTTCTGTCTGGCAAACAGCTTCAAAATTCTGGCATATGTATTTAGTGGCTGCCAAATAGAGGTCATGACAACCATACGTCTCTGCAAAACGAGAAATTCCAATACAATTACCAGGATCGAGTTGGCTTTCAAGAAATGCACAACATTCTTTCAGGACAAGCTTTACTTGGAGCAGGTTTGCTGCTGGAAGAAGAGATTCAACTGTGTCCTGAGAAATAAAAACAGTTCCTGTGTAGGCATACTCCACAATGGCCTGGAGGGCAGTTTCTTCAATGCACTGAAACTCCACCTCACTGTTCTCTTTTTCTGAGAGATTTCCGGTGAACATTGCTTTGAAATACGGGCTGATGCTGGCAAGTACCACTTTGTGAGCATGAATTTTAACATCACCTACACGAAGCACAATGTCACAGAGTTCGTGATGCTGACGAAGAAGATTCAAGCCCTGCAGAAGTTGTTCAGAATGTAAGTGGGTTAAGTTAGCAAGCATGTAGGTTGGGGATGTGTGGTCCATCTACAGAAAAAACAAAAAGTAGAGACAGTTATTTCAAAGCAATCATGGCAATATAACAGTGCGTCAAATAATATCACATATCTCAAATTTCTTATTTATTGGCTTGTTTGTTGGTTTTTAAACACTAACTACTGGAAAAGACTTGTAGAGTTACAATTTAACAACCATGTAGTTAAACTCCTTTGGTACAGCTATAAGGAGATGCAGACCCAAAATGTTACATAATACTCCCCAAGTCATACAGGTCTCTGGACAATGAATTTCTGAAAGAACTGCCAACTCTCTTTCCAAGTCTGATAAATGGGATGGGGGCAAAGGAGGAGAGGGTAGAAGATGAGGAAGGGGATATAAAAAGAAATAAGATGTGTTATGTATATGTATCAACTCTCTATGATAAATGTAATCATTATATACCATCAATATGTACTAATAAAATTAAAGGTAAATATATTCAAGTCTGACCATCAGTGAAAATGGAAAATTGGGGGGGGTTGGGGTTTGTACCTAGACCCCCAACCCCTAAATAGGTGCACGGCGAAGGCTCAAAGGAATGAGACACACAGCATGGTCTTTAGGGCTGCAGAAGGAGTGAGATCCTCGGCAGAAATCGTAACTCTGCTAGCCGGCCAACCGACTGATGCTAAGCAGCCATATTTAATCAGGACAAGCAAGGAGTTGAGTGGACAATGGAGGAAACCTGAACAGGATCTTGGGAGGGGCTCAAGGACCCCTCAGAGCAACAGAGTGAATTAAGGAACACTATCCAGAAAGTCTCCAGGTGGCCTCAGCTGTGGCCTATCTTGTCCTCTGAGGTGTCTCCTTGTTCTCAGTTCAATCATGCCTGGACCAGGCCACAGGCCTGCACGTGTATTCAGTCAATGCTCTCCAACATATCCCTCTTTTTTGTTTTGTTGATACGCAGGATGGGTGGCCAGCTGAAGCTGGAGAGCTGTGTTAGGAGAACTCCTACAATTTAACTTCTGCATAGCCCACCAATTTATAACAGTAGTCAGTTACCAGCCTAGCCAGCAACTGTCAGAGTGTCAGTGATCCAAGTTTTGCATGGCCAACATTTTACAGGGCATTTTACCTCCGGCCACATTTTTCAGTTCAAGACCAAGCTAAGATGAGACCTGCATTAAATACAATCAGTTTCTTACTTCCTATCAAGGTCCGTTAGGTCTCCTCAGGAATTATCTTAGAACCATGCATAGCACCTCTTGGCTCTTCTATCGGTGTCAGCCATCTGGATGAGTCATGGCCATTGCTTGACCAAGTTGCTTTCTGTGAAACCTTGGGAGAGTTTTCTCCTGGTGACTCTCCTTAGGCACACCTTACATCGAAGATCACTTTCCTCTGCCGTGTCATAATCTTAATCAGAAGAGCAGGGACTCACTGAGTATCTTAGGCTGACGCAAGCAGAGGTTCTTTTATGTCCTGGGTCCCCACTGACCTTGAAGGGCTGGGGCCAAAATATTGGCTATCCTTTTAGCCCATCTGTCTCTCTAATATTTGGTCTCTAAACCTCAGCTGTTGAATATCCAGAAGAAAAGACTGGTAACAATACAGTATATTAGAGGCAGTAAGCTTAAAAATTACTATCTTATCTAAACATGAAGCACCTTAAAACATTACATGAAACCTACTTTCTACTATCCACGGATGTTTTAACATTTGAATACCTAGCTACACAGTAAGTCAGGAATCAAAACCACACATATATCATGACAATCATGACACTCATGGCACTCTTACAATAATCCAAATTTCCGCTTTGACATAAAATATCCTTGAGTCAATCACCCTTATCTAATACACAAGAAGTTTCTATCCAACTTATTGACGTTTAGTGGAATGTGACTATTACAAGTCTTTGGTATCAGCAGAAATCTGAACATGAAACAGAAGTCTATTACACTAAGTAATCCCTGTTTTACAACCTGTGAGACCTCTGCATCCAGAACCATGAATATATCCAATACATCACAAAGTTGAGAGCAATCAACTGTCAGAGCCATAGGAGACCTTTGCACAGGCATTTTCAAAGCAAAAACTTATTGCATTATTTCTTTTAGGTAATGACCAATGTGAATATATACCAATATATTTTACAACTTTTAGTTGGAGTGTCTTACAAGGCCATAGCGATTATTGGGGTCTCCGATCAATAAACAAGAACTGGTTAAAAATGTTACCAGGCAGCTGTTTATTTATCAATCAGAACCCTGTCCAGCAATCCCAATCTTAAGAGACCTTGTTACTTCATCCTAATGGTATCATTTTCCTTTTCTTAATAATGAGACTTTAAAGTCCAAGGTAAATAACATATTACACTTATATACCCAATCTTTGTGTCATTTGGACCAGCTGGCAACCAACATGAAAGCATGCTTTGTAAATTCATAACCTAAATAAATTTTTGATCAAATGATCCAAAAATGGAAAAACAGAAAAATTATTTCGTTCCAAATAAAAGGAACAGCTGTTCACAGAGCGGGCAAATGGAAAAACATAGACAGATGATCTGTACAGATTCAAACAAACACAGAAACAAGCACACAGCTTGTGAGGCTCTGTGAGAACTCTTAGGTTCCCCTGGGGCTGTTTATACACTCATACCACACCTCTTTGCTAAACCAGCTCACCTCCTACACCCCGTGCTCTCAGGGCGTTTCCCAGGTGCTCTGTGCCACACGGGCACTTGTGCTTTCTGCTTCACACATGTGAAAGATCACTAGCCCAGCAACTCCTAATAACTGATCACAAATATACTGGACAAACAGGCAACAGATACACAGACTGACAAACATCTTATAAAACCAGAGTGTACTCAAACACATCTTAACCAAACCGAATTACAATAACTTCTTGCAAATTTAAATTTTATAACTATAAATCAACCAGTCAGATTTGTTGCAGGACCATTAGCAGAGATCTCATATAAAAGGATCCGAGGCAGCCAAGGTTGATTCAGGGAGAGGCCAAACTGTGGAATTAGGTTGTGCAGCCTGCGGTGCCAACTCACTCCATGCAGGGCAAACACAACGAGCAGGAATCCACACACGGCCTGTTGGGGATAAAACGGAGGCACCCCCTCTTCCCCAGGTCAGCAGGGGTGCTGGCCCCTGCCCGCTTGGGTCTGGGGGGCATTTTGTATAATACAAAAGGCTTTGGCAGAGGTTCGTCCTGGCAAAAATGTATTTGAACCGGTGAAGAAGAAAGTCTTGTTGGGAAAGACAAGTGATTTAAAGTAAATAGCACCATGGATAGAATAGGAGAAATCTGCGCAGGGAGTGCACCTTTCTCCTCCAGTTGTTCAAAAAGAGGCGATCTGAGCTCATGATGAGCTCATTGAACCACAGCCTGACCAGTGGGATTATAGGGGATCCAAGTTCATGACCAATTTGCCGTGTGGAACAAAAGGAAGCAAAAGCCTGTGAGGTGCAAGCTAGACCACTGTCAATTTTAAGGGAGAAAGGTACACCCATGACCACAAACGCAGCCAGGAGACATTGAATTACAGGTGGGGTAGATTCACCACACAGTGGGAAAGACCAAATGAAGCCAGGAAAGTATCAATAGAAATGTGAAGAAATTAAAAAGATTTTAAGGAGAACACTGTGTGACATCTGTTTGCCAAACAAGGATCATTAGAGCGGAGTCCACGAGGGTTGACAGCATCAAAGGGAAAAGATTGAGGCATGGTAGCATCATATGAGCAGGCAGAAATAATAGCTTTAACTTCAGAAAGTGGAATATGAAACAATATATGCAAGGAACAAGCAAATTGGTGAAAAAAGGCACAGCTTTCTTTAGCATTATCAAAAAGAGGGTAGCGAATACACAGTGCTTGATCAGCAATAGAATTACCTTGTTGTAAAAAGCATAAGGTTGATGACTACAGATGTGTAAAAGAAAAAGAGGAGCACAACAAGCACAAAAAAGCCTGTAAATGTAAAAAAGAGACGTTAAGTATGAATCTATTGCTGTAGGAGAGATAACAGCAGAAGATAAGTACAAGACAACATTATGTACAAAGAGTCAGTAACTAAGCTAAAGGATTGTGATGAAAAGACTTGCAAAGCAAGGATAAGAGCAGATAGCTGAGTATGTTGAGCAGAGATTTGCGGTAGAGAATGCAAGTGTTTCCGCATATTATCAACAAAGCATGTTACAACTGCACAATGGGGGGATCCGTTAGTGAAGACCGTGAGGGCACCCTTTAAAGGGTATGAACCAAATAAGTTTGAAGAGAAAAGGGAAGTAGGGTATAAACAGAGACAAAAAATCATGGGGCACATGGCAAGAGATGGAATCAACATAGTCTGCCAAGGCGACTTGCAGAGAAACAGTAGAGGACAGCAAAAAGTCAGCCTTGGCAAGTGGTGAGACAGTATCAATTAAATCAGTTCCAGGGGGTGTAAGTGCTCTAGCACACCCTCTAGAGACAAGAGAGGAAACAGCACTGACAAAGGGAAATTAAAAAGTATTGCCAGACAAGTGAGGTAGTAACCATTCAACACTAAATACCTTGCTGCTCTGGATGGCAAGAAGAGTCTCAGCGGGCAAAGGGGCTGAATGAAAATGAGCAAAAAGAGAGGGCAGTCCTTCCGGACTCGATCCACCAAAACTGTGGTGAGTATGTGAGCAATGCTCTTAAGGGCCTGCTGTAGAGGAGAGTCAGAGATCTCATCTGCTCTAGTGTCTAGCAAACCTGAAAAGAAAACGTTGTCAATAGTTAAAGAGAAGCTTGGGCATTCATTTCCTAGGGGAATGGCTACAGCCACCACAGCAGAGCCAAATCCTTGATTTCCAAAAGTAACATCATGAGCTTTAGAGGAGATATAAGGCAAGATAATTAGCTGACCTACAGATTTAGAAACATTTAGTTGAATGGTAGAGAAAGACCACAACTGAAGCAACAATACTGCAGTATAATTAGCATGCAAACTTGTCTTTGTCGACACAAAACAGGACTCGCAATTAATTCCCCGTGTTGTTTAGCTTCTTGGACTAAACATGGGAGTTAGAACTGGTGGAAAACTGCTCAGAGGTTTTACAGGGCTTGCATCTTGCAGCAGCAGCAAGGAGGGAGCACAAGCATGTGGGGGAGGTGTAGAAGCAGCAGAAGCGGCACCCCCAGGAACATCTGAACTCCGACCATGCAGTGCTCCATCTGCCCACCTAAAAAATGTCACAGCATCCCAGCAAAGATAGCAGGTGTGTAAGACAGATAGGAGCTGGAGGCTCCTCACGCTGCAGTTTGCCTGTCTTGTCCCCAATCCTCCACAATGAGCATAGTACCCCCTCAGGCTACCAAGGGCACCGATCATGACTTTCCAACAAGAGTTGCACCATACTGTCCTCAGAAGTAACATGGCCTGCCTTCCTAAGAAGGAAAAGCAGTTTCGCTTGTGGTTCCATCGTGCTTCAGAGAATTCCCCATGACGTATCTGATGAAGGGATTTTCTGAAGAAAATGAAGTACGGTGAAATAGACACGTATCAGGGCCGTGTTCTACCCCAGTGAAGGTAAGTCGCCCTCCACAGCAGACATCTCCACTGTAGAGTCCCTGTTCAGGCACCAGGCTGTTGGGATCTGTATCTAGACCCCCAACCCCCTAAATGAGTACACAGCAAAGGCTCAAAGGAATGAGACACACGGCATGGTCTTTAGGGCTGCAGAAGGAGTGAAATCCTTGGCAGAAATCGTAATTCTGCTAGTCAGCCAACCGACTGATGCTAGGCAGCCATATTTAATCAGGACAAGCAAGGAGTTGAGTGGACAATGCAGGCAAATTGAACAGGCTCTTGGGAGGGATTCAAGGACCCCTCAGAGCAACAGAGTAAATTAAGGAACACTATCCAGAAAGTCTCTAGGTGGGCTCAGCAGTGGCCTATTTTGCCCCCTGAAGTGTCTCCTTGTTCTCAGCGCAGTCATGCCTGGGCCAGGCCACAGCCCTGCGCGTGTATTCAGCTTCAATACTCTCTAAAAGGGATGTTACTTAAATTAAGCAAAATTCATTTTTAAACAGCACTAGCTATTTCTTTATCAATGATAAGACTAGTGCCTTTAGTTGGAAAGAAATTTCATGTTAATTCAAATCCTCTACCTTAACTTTCAATAATTTAACAAACTCATCAGTACTGTCAGTTAACTCTACAACAATATAACTATTATTGAGCACAGAATCCAATGTCCTACAGTGAAGGCAATAAATGAGACTAACTTACTGATCTATACCGTAACAACTCAACTCTTGATCGTAAATTCAGATTATATCCTATTTATACATCTAGAGAATGAAAAAGAATAAAATAAGAGAAAAAAAAAGGAAAAACTGTAAAGATACTAAGTACTGTGGTAGGCAGAAAATGGCTCTCCAATAGACATGCACATTGTAACCTCTCAAATATATGAACGTTGCTTTATATGGAAAAAAGGGCTCTGCAGATGTGATTAAGGATTTGAGATGGGGGAATTAAACTAGATTACCCAGGTGGGCCCTAAACACAATCCATGTACATCTTATAAGAAAGTAGAGGGAGACTGGACACAGGCATGAAAGGGAAAAGCCTACACAGTAACAGAGGCAGAAACCAGAGGGCTGCAGCCACACACTAAGGAATGCTGGCAGCCACCAGAAGGTGGAAGATGTCTACTGATGATAATTTCAGACTTCTGGCCTCTAGAACTGTGAAAGAATACATATCTGCTGTTTAAAGCAGAGTTTGTGGTAATCTGTTACAATAGCCCTAACAAGTTAATTCGTGCTATTTCAGAGTGGATCACAGCAGTTGCTTAGAATAAACAAAAGGAACACAAAATGGTTATATAATATGACCTATTTCCTCCCCGTCACATTCATGACTCAAATACAAGTTATGGAGATACTGGTAAAGTAGATTTCATTCCCATCTTAAAAACCATTACCAAATTAATTAAAAAGTTTTGAACACTATTAAAGAATTTAAGTACTGGTTGGACTGGAAGAATATAGCATTTCATTCCTGGTTTTTATTTTTTTTTATTCCTGGATTTTAAATGGGAAAATCCAAATAGTGAAATCTTCATCAAAAACTTCCATTATTTCACACTTGTGGCACAGTGAATTTTACATCCGTTAACAAATTACATTAATATTGCCCCCTTACAGCTAATAACCCATCCTCCACATTTGATCTCTCCAAATGAACCCAAATGCACATTCACCATTAAAATTCTCAAAGTATTTCAATCATGGAATGAACAAATCTAAAGAAATTTCTTTGTCTTCCAGCAGCAACTTTCTTTCTACTTAAAATAGAATACTGCTAAGAAGCCAGCAATCAGAAAGTGTTTAGATATGGATGTGTTCTATTTCTATGCTGCTGACCTTTATAAATTTCCTTTTGCTTCAATTTTTATAAGAAGGTTAGTATTTAGACTGAAAGATGAAGAATGAACAAGAAAGGCAAGATGTTATGGAAAATAAATAGCAGAATAATGCAGTCCTATTTTATATCTAGTTAACTGATCTTCTCTTTTCATCTTTCTTATTTGCAAAACAGGATCACAATAGTGGCCAAACTACATAACTCACAAGGTTTTTGAGGATCAAATCAGATAATGAAAACATGATAAACTGTAAGAGTTTCAAGCATAGGGTATTCTGTAAGGCAATTAGAGATAGAAGATAATTTTAGTTCCAACTGGGTCAAATATTTTTAGATGGAATTGGTACATTTCTTAATCAATGTATTGATTATTTTTCAGGCATAAATAAAACTTGCTATCTCCCAAACATTTTCTTACCACATGCTGTATTTTGTTTAAATCCTTTCTCTTCCTTCATCTCCCTTTCTCCAATTCAAATTCTCAAAAGTCTATGTCAAAATTAACTTTACCTCAAAGTGTATTCCTTTACATGCAATTAACATAATTATAAGTATTACTCTGCAAAACATACCCCTTTTGAGTCTCATTCTTTCTAATTTAACAAAAAAGAATTATATTCAAAGGGGAAGTGATGAATTAGCAACGGTAAAGTAAACTGATACAAAAAATGAGAGATTGAAAATGAAGACACAGAATTTTATACGTTCTTATTCATCTCAGACTAAACAACTATGTTCCAAGATATTTAGAAGAACCTGAAAATGAAATCTCTGAATCACTGCCAGTGCCACAAAATTGGATGCTATTTTCAAAAATAAGACAGTAAATCCTATAATTGAGGATGTAGACATGCCTAAGCCTAGCATGCATGAGCTAATAATAGGATGTCACAGACTAACCTTGGTTTTTTTCAATGTGTTAAACTTGTATGTCAAGAACGTACACTTGAAATTTAACTTCATATTAGCAAAGACTTATAAACTTGTCCCTCATGATTTTCCTGAGAATAAAACTAATAATAATAACTATTTAGTTCAGTTAGCTAAATTAGCAACTGTTTGAACAACCACACCCAGCTTATACTACTTACTGGAATGAGGACTGAGGGATGTGTGGAGGGTGTGCTATGAAGGGCAAAATGAAAAGGCTCAAAGTTCACTTTGTTGACACTGTGAAACTGCAAAGCACAGCAAAAACGAGTAACAAAATGAGGATCCAAAAAGACCTGAAGAAATTTAAGAGATATAAATGGCACCATTTTATAGTAGACTCCAAAGCAACCACATGCTTAAAATGAAAAATGATTCATCTGAAGGACATTTTTAGACAGTTTAGGGATTTAATTTTAGTACTACTTTAATACACAAAGCCTATGTGGGCTTAAGCTGTATTAACGGAACTATAATACACAGGAAATTTGAGAAGGTCATTTTTGTTCTGCTCTGGAAATGTCCAGCTACATGTGGGGTACAGAGTTTGGGGTACCATCCTTGAAAAGGAATCTAAACAAATGATGACACCTTCTGAAGAGAAGAAATTCAAATCATGTCTTGTGGGTAATAGAATTGAGAGAGTACTGACTCTGCAGACAGATCTGAGGTGATGGTGTGAAAAACCAAAGGATAAAATTTACTGAAAACGACATTTTTTGTTCTCTTTTTGTGTTTGTTTGTTTAGGTGGGGTCTCACTATGGAACCTGGCCTGGCTTCAAACTTGCATGATCCTCTTGCCTCAGCCTCCTGAGTGCTAGGATTACAGGTGCATGCACAACCACGCCTGGCTACAATTTTTTTTTTTAAGCACCGCAACTAGTTAGTTAAGTATTCTATTCATTTGAAGCATCATAGTTTATTTTCCTCCAAAATTATAAAAAAGTATCAAAATTTTAAAATAGGTCAAGGTAAGAGTACTGCTAAAGGTAACAAAAGAACATGTGAGTATATGCATCATTATACTGAAAACTAAAGACAATGTTAAGTCCTTTTAAGAACTACTGTGAATGTCAGGGATTTAGCTCAGAGGCATCAGTACCGGCCTTGCAAGCCTGGGGCTGTGAGTTCAAGCCTTGGTACCAAACAAGCAAACAAACAAAAGAACTACTGTGAACAAAGTTTAACAAAGTATACTTTTGTTTTTTTGTTTTTGTTTTTTGGTACTGCGGATCAAAACTCACCACCTCCCATCTGCCAGATAACAAACTATACTTGCAAGGCATTATCAAAACAATTCCAACTAAAAACTTTAAAGACCAAAATAAAAATAAGTAACTTAAAATAATCTCACTGGGCTTGCATTATAGCAGCCTTAAAATGTGAGGACCCCTTTTCCTTCTCTCAAGAAATATGGATTAAAAATTTGTAGAACTTTAACTTTTTTCAAATACAGAGCTCTAAAACAGTGGTCCTCAAAACATGGTCCTTGTACCTGGCTTTATCATCACTTGGGCACCTGAGAAAAATGCAAATTCCTTTGTTTTAATTAGGTTTATTGGTATATTTTAGGTATATATAATGACTTGAATTTGTACCTGTACATGATATAACTTGATTCTTTTTCCCCCTATTTCCCTACAACTGTTCTTTTCCTCCTTATTTACAAAAGCATTTCCATTTTTCCTTCTTTTCTCTTCCTTCCTTCTAAAAATACAGTCTTGCGCACCACACAGATGTAAAGAATCAAGAGTATGCAAGAATGAGAGCAAATTAGACAAATTCCTCTTATGCATGATAAATTTGGGAACCAGTTAAACTATTTCTGGCATAAGTGCTTAAATATTATTGCAAATTACACTTGTCATTCATTCAAAATTATGAATGACAATCATGACTATTTTGGATTCTGACTAAAAATAACTTAAAGAAGCAATATTTCCGATCTTCAAAATCCTGCCTTTGTCAGTTTTACATGGACAGTTTCAGAAGGAAGGGAAAAATAACATGAAGCACCAACAATGAGTAAAAGTCTAAATTTCAGAGCTAGAGAAATTTAGACTCAAATCTACCTTTGGCTACCTAATAGTTATATGACACCGGGCAAATTATTTTGTCTACATGTGAACTTTGTAAAATTTATGGTGGATTAAACAGAATTACATGTGAATTATGTAACAAAAAAATAGATTGAAAAGGAATAGAAAATACAGAAATAGATTATTTATATATGTAGATTTGCTATAGGATAAAAGCAGCACCTAAAAATCTGTGGGGAGTAGAGGAACTTGTAAGTAAATGTGTCAGGATAACTAACCATATGGAAGTAAATAAAATTAGATCCCTTCCACATATTCCAGGGTAAATTCCAAGTGGATCAAAGGTATAAATGTACAAGCATCTTGAATAAAGAAATCTAAAGTAAAAATATACATGCTGAAAAAAATTTCCAGTGTATAAAAAATGTAGGTAGGTAATACATAAAACATGTCTGGGCTGGAGATTTAGCTCAGCGGCACAGTGTCCACCTGGCAAGTGCGAGGTCATAAGCTTGATTCTGGTACAAAAAAAAAAATTCTGAAATTCCCTGGTCTTATAGGGAAAAAAAAACGACCGGACAAATGGTTAATAATGCAAATGGCTTTTAACCATACGAAAAATTGCTCCATTTCACTTAAATTTAAATGGAGTTAACAGCTCTCTCTTGACAAGATATTACTTGCCACATTGTGATAAAGTTACCCTCACGGATGTGCAAACATAAAATGATACAAGAATTTTAGAGGTTGCTGGGGATATAGCTCAGCAGCATACTGCCTGCCTGGCAAGCGCAAGGTCATGAGTTCCGTATCTGGTACCAAAAAAAAAACAAGAACAAAACCAAAAATCTTTAGAGGTAGATGGGGAGAAATCGAGCAAATTACATATGCATTAGCAGAAATGAGGCAGAGAAGGTTGGCTATAGTCTCTAACATAGATGGCCCTGATACACTAAAAAAAAAAAAAAAAAGAAACAGGTAGAATAGATCAGGAGGTAGGGTCCACCGAGATACTCTATGGACCGAAAATCAAATATGAGAAAACAATGCTCTATGTGACAGGGAACCAGAGAGAAATAGGGGCAACTCGACCAGTACCTGCAGATAGGTTGGAAAGACAGGATACTTACGTGCAGTAGAGAACTACTCCTTGAGGCTTTTGTAGGTAAAGGAATACAACTTGAGATCAAGTCCAGGAGTGAGAAGGTTCAGAACCTCTTAGATAAATAGTAGTTTGCATCCCCAATCTAAAAACTGAGGGAGTTGGTGGGACCGAAAATGTACAGTGCACCCTGTGAGAGTAAAAGGGGAGGAATTGTCTAAAAAAAGAAGGCAGAGGATATTGTTAATTGTATCAGGATCTAAAACCCATGTTACTCATACCACTCTGTTTAGATGGATTATATTCTGTCCCAGTTTGTCTACTTGTATTAGATTTGAGGGCACAGACAGCTATCCTGAAAATAGCAGGACACAGTATGATAATCATCCTTAATTTCCTATTAACTTAATCTGAAGCCCTGTATAACTTATACTGTTTTATCATGACTGATCTCAATTGAATCTGGTTTGTTAGATTGCTGTTCTGATAGTATCAAATACTATCAGTATAGACTGATAGTATCAAATCTGAGAATATAGGCAACTACACTGAAGATGACAAGATTCACTAGGATACCCACTCTGGTTTGACTATTACCTGCTTTTGAAGTTTCACACTGTCTACAATGTTTTGATTTTATTAATATTGTTATGTACTGCTATATTCAATTATACTATGCCTGATGATATGGACAATTCTATTAAAGATAACAGACAACACAGTAACCATTGTAGACCACCTTGTACTGTGGTTTTATATGACTTTTTCATTTCATGTTTTTATAGGAATTTGTTTTATTTTGTCTTGCTATGTTTTATTTTTTCCTCTAATACAGAAAGGATAGAAATACATGTAGAGACTCATGCATGCGTAGAACTTGTAAACAGTTTATGAGAACTGATTATATAACACATGATGAAATGAATAACTACTTTGAAGAAAAAGAGACACTACAGTACCTAGTGCTGATTCCGAAGCGTCATGATATGCAATCCAGCAATATTATTACTCTTTGTTCAGAGTGATTTTAGCCTGTTTTGTTTTAATTTCAACATACCTGAAGGTATGGACAGCTGTTTTGAAGAGAATGAGAGACACTATGACAGCCATTGTTGACTTCCCTATTGTCTGGTCTTAAAGACCTAAAACGCCTTCTTCATCCTGTTCAGATTAGTTCTATACTATGTTGTTTCATGTGAATTCTCTGTATGTGAAGATATGGACAACTATTTGGAAGAGAACAAGAGATAGTATGATAGATAGTGAAGATCTCTGATTGTCTTGCTTTGAAATTTATGTCTCTTACATTGCTTTCTTGTGTTCTGTTTTGTTGTGCTTAATTTTACTCTTTAAAATAAAAAAAATTTTTTAAATTACATTTGCATTTATGCTTTTGCCCAACAAAGACATCTTTCTCATAATTAATAGTAAAAATACTCTGTCAAATTATAAATGTAGCCAAGAGTTGTGGTGCATATCTATAATCCCAGCACTTGGGAGGCTGAGGCAGGAGGATGCCCAAGAGTTTAAGGCCAACGTGGGCTCCACAGTGAGTTCAAAGCCAGCCTAAACTACATAAAAAGACTCTGTCTCAAAAAAATAAAATAAAATATAAATGCATAAGGTTAATGCTTGCAAGTCTATAAATGCAAGAATTTATTTTTTTTTTATATTTGACAGAACAGGAAACAACTGACCCATAACAATCCTAATGTCCAGCAACAAAAGAATGCTAGAAAAACTGGCAAATCAGCACAGGAGAGTACTATGCAGTAGTGAAAAGGAATAAGGAATTTCCATGTGGACTACTCTGCAGTGATCTTTCTAAATCTAAGCAAGGAGAAGTATGTACAGCACACCACCAGTTATTTAAGAAACCACAGGCTACAAATACACACACACGAGAATGTTATTTTATTTACAAAAGTTATAAGAGAAAGGAACTACCTGGAAGGGGAGAGAGATGCTCCTTTTTTAAAATTTCCATCAGTAGTTGTTTACAGTACCTAATGATCACATGCTTCTTGGTGAGTTGGTACATGTACACGGCGCATCTTAATTCTTTATTCGTCCCCTTTTTTCCCTCCTTCATCTCTTGGTCTCTTTCCCTTTTGCCGAAGACCTAACCCCCTAATTCTATTACCTACCTTTTATTTTGCTCTTATGTTTTAGGGTTCTCATATAACCGAGACCGTGAGACACTTAAACTTGTATGTCTGATTATCTTTCTAAATATATGTATCCAGGTACATCCATTTTCCTCTATATGCCCCAAGTTTACCCTTCTTTGTGGTCCTCCACTGTGTATAAACACCACACTTACTTTATCTATTCACCTGCTGAGGGTAGAAGCTAGATGTTCTTTTTTTTTTTATACCGGGGATAGAACTCACAACCTTGCACTTGCCAGGCAGGCGCTTATGCTGCTGAGCTAAATGTCCAGCTCTAGATGTTCTTGAATACAGTAAACTCTGTATAGATTTGAATTGCACATCAAGTAAACTAAATCTTAAAACAATATGAAATTTGGAAATAAAAAGAAAGAAATATGTACAAAGTTAGTGGTTTAATCATAATATGCCAAATAAATTGAAAACAGTAACTGGACAATCCATCTCTAGTGAGATATGTCTTTTTATAAAAAGTCTTAGCTGGGCACAGTAGTGCACACCTATAATAGCAGTGCTCTAGGGGGATAAGGGAGGAGGGTTGTAAGCTCAGGCCCAAGCTGGACAACCTAGTGACTTGGCAAGGACCTTGTCTTAAAAATAAAAAATGGGAGGATTTAGCCACCATATGCAAAGGCCCTGGGTTCATTTTCCATTAAGATGAAGGGTGCAGTGGGGGGGGGTCTTACATTACTTTCAGTAACACATTGCTAAAAAAAGTATTATTTGTATTCTAAAACTATTGTGTGTACAATGCATTATAAAGCAAATGAGCAATTATGTTAATGTTCTAATTCCGTCTAGAGTTACTATAATCTGAAATTCTCAGTGTGGGAGGAAGGAGATACAGATGAAGGAGATGTTCACTGTAAATCTTGTACTCTTAATTTTGAACTAAACACAGAGAATAAGCAAATATATATGTAGGAAAAATAGGTCAGCATATATTTGCATATAAATACATACCTGCATATTATTTTATAGAAAAAATAAACTTTATGTCCTAATTCTGTCTAATGAAAGGGCCTGGAAAACAGAGACCACTGCAATAGCAAAAAGCACTCCAAGCACCCAGATGTGGTCCCTAAATACTATTTCCTTCAAAGGGATTAGAACTTGGACAAATGCTGATTCCAGGGCTAGGGAGAAGATGTCAAAATAAATTTGTAATCTTTACATGCTAAAAAATGAGAAAGCTGTCATGACTACCAGGGTCATTAAAAAAAAACTTAAAGAACCAAAATAAACAGGCCTTCATTATTCAGAGATAGGACAAACTTGTGATCAGTAATAATAACTGTAATTCATCTAAACATCAAATATATTAAATCCATTCATTCAGAATAGTAATTTAAAAAACCACCAGTCACCACTGGAAGATGAGAAGATGGTAATCAACTAATTCATTACATAAAACCTAGTAAAGGGGAAGAAGCACTTATACTCTATATGGCACCTGTACCATTGGTTTTCTTTCTATAAAAGTGCTCCAGTTAATAAATGAACAAGTAATGATAGAGTATTACATTTGCATCCTTAATGAATTAACATAAGGAAGGCAGTAATTCTGAAGGGCAACTAACTTTTTAGTAAAGAGAGATCTTTGACAGCAAAAAGAGGGCTTTTTGACAGAATATAACATCACCTATAAATTTGGGGTGGGGGGAGGTTGTGACAGGGTCTCTCTAGGTAGATTAGACTTGAACTCAGCACCCCAGGCTGGCTCAGCCTTGAGACAATGATCCTGCCTCAGCTTCCCAAGTCCTGGGATTATAGGTATGTATCACCCTGCCTGGCTCTATGAATATTCTTGTGTCCTGTCCTACACTCAACACACTAGATGCAACCATTGACTTACCAAAAAAAAAAAACAAAAACAAAAAAAACAGAAAAAGCACACTAAAAAAATGTAAGAAAAATGCAATTGCCAGAAACATACAAACTCGGGCTGGGGATTTAGCTCAGTGGCTTAAGTGCCTGCCTGGCAAGTGTGAGGTCGTGAGTTCGATCCCCGGTACCAAAAAAACCAAAAAAAAAAAAAAAAAAAAAAAAAAAAAAAAAAAAAAAAAAAAAAAAAAAAAAAAAAAAAAAAAAAAAAAAAAAAAAAAAAAAAAAAAAAAAAAAAAAAAAAAAAAAAAAAAAAAAAAAAAAAAAAAAAAAAAAAAAAAAAAAAAAAAAAAAAAAAAAAAAAAAAACAAAAAAACCCCCCAAAACATACAAACTCTAAAAATTCATATGGAATAATCTACATGCTTTAACAAACTGTAAAAAATAAAAAGAATAAACATAAAAATTAGAATAAACTTAAAAGATATACTAATGGAATAATCTACATGCTTTAACAAACTGCAAAAAATAAAAAGAGAATAAACATACAGATTAGAATAAACTTAAAAGATATACTAAGTATAACATGTCATACATATATGAGCATGTGCATAAACATTTAGAAAGCAACTAAAAATCTGTATGCTGACTGTATACTAACCAATCACTGTCATTTTGTTGCTGAACAGTGGTACTGAAGTTATACCTTTGAGATTTCAACTTTTACAAATAATCCTGAAATACTTCTACAGAAATAATACGCTATCACAGATCTGCTTCAAAATACTACAGGGTGAGGGATGGGATGGAGACACAGACAATGTCACAAGTCACAAACTGCCAAAGCTGGGTGACGTACACAGAGGTTCATCATACTCTTCCACATGTTTTGAAGTTTTTGCACACTAAGAGTTTTCCTTTAAAAAAAAAAAAAAAGGAGAACACAGGGCACTTAACTTTGAACAAGATTTCCACATGGAGAATCTTAAATTCTAAGAGTTTAAATTATTTGGTAAAATCACTAGGACTCATTATTGAAGCTAGAATGTTATCTTTACCGTCAAAGAATAATGCTCTGTACACATTATACTCAAGAAATTACAATGCTGGGCTGGGGATTTAGCTCAGTGGCATAAGTGCCTGCCTAGCAAGTGCGAGGTCGTGAGTTCCATCCCCGGTACCGCAAAAAAAAAAAAAAAAAAAGAAATTACAATGCTAACTCGTGTTGAGATGCTTAAAATACTTACTTAGCCAAATTACACAAATTTGTTAAATTGCCATAACATACCAGGAACATTCTAAGCTTTTTATATGTATTAATTCCCTTCATCTACATAGCAACAGTAAGAGATAAGAATTGTTATTATTTTCCCTATCTTACAAAGAAATTTAAGAACAATTAAGCCCAAATCAGGATTCAAACTTGGCTCTCTGATTCCAAAATTCTTAAATACTATGTTATGCTGCATTTATTAAATAAACTCACAATCTCTTAATATTGTTAAAATTTTAACTCAAGAAACTAAAAATATGCAGAACAGAAACTTAAAAAGGATAGACCACACATACACATATCAGATTAAAAAATTCATCAGGGAAACCATCAGGTATTCATACAATAATAATTCTCTTTTGTTATTTGTATAACAACAAATGGTTCCTCCATATACTTGCAATTTTTTGATATTAATGTTGTACTATAAAACATATGCTTCAAAGTAAATCTACAGAATTTAACAGGAAGATGGCAAAGCGGTGAGCAGCAGAGAAAGGGGGTCTCTGAGACTGGGTGTCCAGACATTGGAATACGGCAATGTGAAGGAGGAGGCTGGTCCCAGGAAGGATCTGAAACAAGAAATGAAGCCTACAGAGAGAATGAAGAGAGACTTCAAAGAAGGAGCAGATGCAAGCAGCGCTTGTTTCCTGAGGCCTGGCTCACTGCGGGGACCTGCAAATGCATAGTGACTACTAGCAACCCCAGAAGCCTCTGCGGAGAAGTGCACCAGTGGAATGGAGCCGTGGAGGAAGTAGGCTGGTGTGGCTGCTGGGTGTTCTGGTTCATCGGGACATCCTCCAGGAGAGAGGTTCTGAGCTCAGAACTCAGAACAGCTACAGGTTGGCTCCATCTAGCAGCTGCCAGTGTCAGGGACAGGTTGTGGAGTTCAAATTGGCAAGAGACACACAGAATGTGGCAAACTGAACAAACTGGGTTCCAGCCTCACAGCCAGAAGCCAGCCTGCATTCAGTGGAACTAAAGGTGCAGGCTTGCTGGAATTATCCACTAACCCCCATAAAGCTATGGCTGGCTTGGTGGGATTGATCTACTCAGCTCTGGACTCTGTCTGCCCACTTGGTCTTCAAGTGTTAGCAAAGAGATACACCCCGAAGTGGACAGTTTTGTTTTGGTCTTTTTTTTTTTTTTTTAATATTTTCTACTTTTTTCTTTGCTTGTTTTTGGTTTTTTTTTTTCTTGATTCTTTGTTCTTATTTTTACTTCTTCCTTCTCAGTCCCTCTGATCTTCTTTCCTAGTCTTTCAAAGTTTGTGTAGTCTTACTTTGTCCTCAAGCCTTGTTTCTGACTTCTTTCTCTATTTTTCTATTTTTTCCTGCCTAATCTCTTTTATATTTTCTCCTCTGAGAGTAAAATCACCATATTAAGGGCTTATTTACTGTATACAATTTTGTGGATTGTTTTAGATTTTGCATATAACCACAAATCTAGTTCATACAGATAAAAGTGGTAAACCAACAGCCAACTTCATACTAATTTGTCAAAAACTGAAAGCTTTCACTCTAAAATGAGGAACAGAACAAGGATGTCTACTGTCTCCACTCTTTATTCAATACAGTTCTGGAAACAGCCAGAGCAATTAGACAAGAGAAAAAAATAAAAGAAATAAGGATATGAAAGGAAGAAGTTAAATTATCATTATTTGTGGATGATACGATATTTTACATAGACTGCCCCCAAAAACTTCTAGATTTAACAACCAAATTCAGTAGCATAGCTGGATACAAAGTCAACACTTGAAAATCAAAAGCCTTCCCATACACAAATAACAAACTCACTGAGAAAAATTAGGGAATCAACAACCCTTCACAATAGCATCCAAGAAGAAGAAAAATGAAATACCTAGGAATCAATCTAAAGAAGAAAGTAAAAGATCTTTACATTGAAAACTGCAGTACTCTGAAAAAGGAGATTGACGAGAATACTGGAAAATGGAAAAACATCCCTTGTTTTTGTACAGTAAGAACTAATATCATGAAAATGGCCATATTCCTAAAATTGTTCTTAAGATTTAATGTAATCTCAATCAAAATACCAACAGCATATCTCACAGAACTAGAGGAAATAGTCTTAAAATTGGAACCAGAAGAGACCTTGAATAGCAAAAGCAATTCTGGGCAATAAAGGCAAAGCAGAGTGCATCACAATCTCTGAGTTCATATTATACTACAAAAGCTACTGTGATAGAAACAGCATGGTACTGCAAAACAAAAAAACAAAACAATCAGACCTGGGGATCCATGGAACACACTGGAAGATGCAGAAACAATTCCAAATATACTCGGCCACTTTATCTTTGCCAAAGGTGCCAAACACATTCACTGGAAGAAAGCCTCGTTAATAACAGGTGCTGGAAAAACTGGCTTTCCACATGTCAAAGATTAACAAAACTAGACTCGTGCTTTCATTATGGACTAAACTAAAATCAAATGGATCAAACATCTAAATATTAAAACAGAAACACTAAATCTGTTAGAAGATAGAATAGGTAGAACTCTTAAAGACACTGACGTAGACAAAGACTTTATGAACGAAACTCCGATCACACAGGAAATATCACAAAGATCAAGAACTGGTATATCACTTTACAAAATTTTGCACAATAAAAGAAACCACCAACAAAGTGAAGAGACAACCCACAGTGTGGGAAAAATTTTGCCAGCCATTCCTCAGACAAAGGACTAATATCTAGAATAGAAAAAGAACACAAAAAATCAGACTTTATCCCCATTTAAGGACCCAGTCCAAAACTGGGTATCTGAAATGAACAGACACTTCTCAGGCGAAGTAGAAATGGCAAAAAAAACACATGAAAAAATGTTCAACACCACTGGTCACTTGCAAGATGCAAATTTAAAAAATACTGAGATTCCAACTCACTCCAGAAAGAATGGCTATTATCAAGAAGTCAACCAGTAACCAATGCTGGAGAGGCTGTGGGAAAAAAGGAAGCCTTCCCCACTGTTTGTGGAAGTGCAGACTGGTGAAACCACTGTGGAAATCAGTGTGGAGAGTCTTCAAAAAACTAAAACTATAGATTCCATTGGACACAGCCATTCCCCGTCTTGATATCTTCCTA
>PVJX010023683.1:0-28965 GCA_004027295.1 Dolichotis patagonum | reverse complement strand
AAGAAAACTATAGGCCAATCTCACTTATGAACATAGATGCCAAAATTCTCAATAAAATACTGGCAAATAGAATGCAGCAAATCATCAAGAATATTATACACTACAACTAAGTGGCATTCATCTCAGGAATGCAGGGATGGTTCAACATATGCAAGTCAATAAATGTAATCCATCATATCAATAGAACCAAAAATAAGAACCACATTACCATTTCTATAGATGCAGAAAAAGCTTTTGATAATATCCAACACTCATTCATTATAAGAACCCTACAGAAAATTGGAATAGATTGTCTTTACCTCAATATGATAAAAGCCATCTATGACAAACCAACAGTCAACATCATATTAAATGGCCAAAAACTGAAACTGTGGATATATACACTTAGGATAGCTAAAATGATTGTGCTACAAACTCTATAAATTTGTGGAACAAAACAATTAACATTCATAAGATTGGAACAATTTTGCATGTTTGTGTCTGGTGATCTGAGGAGCTCTTTTGAAGATCACTATGTAAAATAACAATATTAATAATGTTCCTACCACATTGTTTTGAAGGCCTATATAGTCATTGTTTTGGGTTCTTTGCTATTGTTATTTATTTGTGTTTATTGTTTATTATTTTTTGTTTTTCTAGTAATTTATTTTGTTTTGCTCTTCTTTCTAATGCAGAAGCATAGTTATATATTTAGAGGCTTGTACATGCCTAGAACTTCTCCTAAACAATTTACATGAATCAATTGTATTATGTGTGATGGAATGAACAGCTACTTTGAAGAAAAGGTGACATTATGGTATCTGATGCTGATTCTGTATTGTCATGCAGTGAAATCCAGTAATGCTTCTATTCTTTGTTCAGAGTGGTTTTAGTCTGTTTTGCATTGTTTAATTTTAACATACATGAAGGTATGGACAGCTATTTTGAAGAGAACAAGTGACATTACTGTAGCCATTGTTGATTTTCTTACTTTCTGGTTTTGAAGATCTGTAATGCCTTCATTACTCTGTTTTGATCAGTGTTATAGTATTTCATTTTATATGAATTCATTATGTGTGGAGATATTTATTTTCTTCTATTTAGAAGAAAATAAGAGACATTATGGTATCTACTGTTGATCTCCTTTTGCTTTGAAATCTGTGTCACTTACATTCTTTTCTTCTGATCTTTTTTTCTGTTTTTTTCTTTTGTTTTACCCTCTTTAAAATTATATATATATATATATGTGTATATATATATATATATATATATATATATATACTCATCCTCTGATGAGTGTTGTTGTAACTATTTATGTTGAATATCACCTTTTTGAACTCTTGTATTGCTTTGAAAATTTTTATAAGTTTGTCTTTGTTGTGTCTTGTTTTGTTAGATTTACTCTGTCAGATGGTAGAGGCAGCTATTTTGAATATAATAGGACATATTATGGTATACATGGTTTTCTTTTATATTGCTTTTGAAGTCTTACAGTGTTTTCATTCATTTGTTTAATTGGTTTTATTCTGTTTTGTTTAATTTTATTATGTGTGATTTTATGAATAGCTATTTTAAAGAAAATGAGACATTTTAGCAGTAATTGCTACTTTCCTATCATCTTGCTTTGAAGGCCTATCATGCTTTTGTTCTTCTGCTTTGATTGGTTCTATCCTGTTGTGTTTTATTTGATTTTACTATGTGTGATGACATGGTCAACTTTTATGAGGAACATGAGATATTATAGTAGCCATTGTTTATTTCCTGTTATCTAGTTTTGAAGTCCTGTCATGCTTTCATTCTTTTGTATGGTTTTATACTATTTTGTATTGTTAGTTATTATTGTGTGAAGATATGGTCAATTATTTCAAAGAAAACAAGAGACATTATGGTGGCCACTCTTGATGTCCTGTTGTATTGTTGTCAAGTACTGTGTTGCTTGCATTTCTCTGGTCTGATTTGCTTTGTTTTGTTTTCTTTTGTTTCATTCTCTTTAAAAGTAAAAGATTAAAAAAAGGAAAAGAAAATATACACAACAGATTGAATGAAGGAGAGGATAGAATATCAGATCTTGAAGGCAGAAATTCAGCTCATGACCACAAAAGAAACATGTTTTTAAAATAACAAGAGACTATGACATATGAAAACCACTTCCACAAAGTGCAGCAAAGAATAATAACATAAGATTGATTGCATTTAATGAGTTAGTTTGAGATGGCACAAATTACTTAAAAAGAAAAAAATTTCTACACAGAAATAATGACAAAAACCTTCCTAGGCATGGACAAAGAATTTCACATACAACCAAATGCTGCATATAGAACTCCAAAAAAACATGACCAAAATAAAATTACATGAAGAAAGATTCCAGACATTCATCATAAGCACAAAATATTAAAAGTAATTGGGGAACAAAAATAAATCACCTATACTGGAAAACCCATCAGAATCCCAACAGACTTCTTAACAAAAACCATCAGACCAAGGAGAGCTTGTAGGGAAGTATCTCAAATCCTAAGACAAAAAACAAACAAACAAACAAACAAAAAACAAAAACAAAAAACCTAAACCACTTAAATGCAATTTGGTTCACTCCACCAAACTGTATTTTAATGTGAGGGCCACTTCCTAAATGGGAACAACCACATGTAAGCCTCCTTCTATGAGTCAGTGCCACTCACAGACTATGGGAAGAGAGAACCAGGCCTCTGCAGAAGGTGATTCCACCTGGAAGCCTTATCATTTTTCATTGTTTTCTTGGGTTGAGTTTTATTGTCTTTTGTTTTGTTTGATTATGTGAAATCTGTTGGCATGAGAAGCTATTTAAAAGACAGCAAGACATATTATGGTAACCATTTTGGATTTACTGTAGGCTTGTTTTGAAGTCATTTACTTTATTCATTGTTTTGTTTTTATTGACTCTATTCTCTTCTGTTCTATTTGATTTTTACTGTGTCTGAAGATATTTGCAGCTGTTTTGAAGACAACAAAAGGCATTATGGTAACTATTACTGATTTTGTAAGGTTTTGAAGTCCTGTGTCATTTATACTGGTGTATTTTGGTTGGTTTTATTCAGTTTTAGTTTCCTTGGTTTATCCTCTTTAAAATAGAAAAAAAAACCCTATCTTTCAAAGGAAGATACTTCCATAACAAAGAACACCTGAAAATATTCATAACCACCACACTAGCTTCTCAGAAATGTTCTGAAGTGTATATTAGAAAAAGAAAATGAAGTCCACGATCAAAAGAACACGAATAAAGAGAAATCTCCAAGCAGGGCAAGCAGTTGAACAGTGGACAAAAGAGAGAATTAACAACAGGAAAATAATGTGGTGAAAATAAGCCAAGACATATCAGCTGTAACCATCAATATAAATGAACTCAACTCACCACTCAATAGAAACACTCTGGTAGAATGGATCAAGAAGCAAGATCCCATAATATGCTCAATTCATGACACACACTTAACTCAAAAAGACACTTACAGACTGAAGTTAAAGGATGAAAATAAATAATCAATAGAACAGGAACTCAAAATACAAGTAGGGATAGATATTCTGTTTACATACAATGTGAACTTCAAGTCAGGACTGATCAAAAGAGGCAAAGAGACACACTATTTACTTGTTAAGGAAAATGGATGGACCTTAAACTATACTAATAAGTGAAGTGAATCAAATTCACATGTGTAAACATTGAATTTTTCCTTCATTTGAAAAACAGAGTATACAAGATCCAAAATATACAGAAGATATTGTAAATGGAAAGAAACTTAAATAGGGGAGAGAAACTGTAATTAGAGAAAGGGGAACAGAGGGAAAGGAAAAGGAAAAGAATATATATGCAAGATAGTTAACATAGTTATGATACTAATTTTTATTTATTCCATGAAAATAAAAGTTTGTGCTTATTTTGTTTGATCAATTTTTCCAGCTTCTATCTTGTAATCTAGAAAACTACTTTGAAAATAGCAATGTGCAATGTATTATCCATTGTTATTTTCCTATTGCCTTCAGAGTTTGTATCATTGTTGCAATCGTTGATACCTTGTGTCCACTTGATAAGTTTAGTTGTTTAAGTGACTCAGCAGGAAACAGGACACCTTATTTTGTACACGTTCTACACCTATGCAAGAGGAGCACAGAGGTTGTGTGAGTGCTACACCTACCCAGAGGAATGGTAGACTGCCTACAATATAAGAGAGGAAAAGAGGCTTATTCTTACCTCTTTCAGTCTTGTTGCTTTTTCTGTCTTCTGCCTCTTTGAACTGTTGCCCCTGTGCCACCTCTCTGTCTTGGAACCAGCTGATTAAGGACTGAAACCTCCACAAACTGTGAGATAAATAAACTTCTCCTTTCTTAATTTTGGATATCATGTATTTTGTCTCAGCAATGAGAGAAAAAAAACCCAGAAAAATTTTTAAATTATTTTTTCCTGTAAAATAAAAAAATTAAAATACTGCTAGAAAATTGTAGTCAGTGAAATTTTTATAGCAATATGAATGCCATTTTTTGCAAAATTAAAAAAATTATGATTGTAGTATTTATATAATAGTATGAAAGACCTGAAGTTGCCAAAGAAGTCTTGAGTGAAAAAGAAATTAGGAAAAAAAATCAACAAACAAAAGCAAAAGCTTAACCAAAATTTCAAAAAACAGACTTAATTGTTATATATACAGTGTTTGACTAAACAAAAGAGTATATATTTTTCCCACTGAAGCACTTGGGACTTTCTCCAAGGTGTACCACATATTAATGCATACATTATTCTTATATAAATGCAAAAGAACTGAAATTATCCCAATCATATTATCAGACAATAGGACATTATGTATAGAAAAAATTAGCAAAAACATCACATAAATAATGCAAACATGAAAATTAAATGATACCATTTGAACAATCAACAAATCATGGATGAAAATGAAGAAATTAGATTCTATAATCAAATAACAATACCAGCATAATATATTGGAACCTACAGGACCCAATGAGAGCAGATCTAAGAAAACAATATACATCAGTGAATTACTACATTAGGAAAATGGAATTCACTAAAACAAATAATCTAATCATGTGCCTAAAGCTCCTAGAAAAGCAACAAGGCACAAAACTAGTAAAATTAAGAAAGTTATAGTGATCGAGGAAGAAATTAATAAAACTGAGACAAAAACAATACAAAAATCAATGAATAGTTGGTTTTTTGAAATACTGACATAAAAGTTTTAAATAATCTAACATCAGTCAGTGAAAATGCATATATAATAAAAAGCATTGCAAATAAGAAAAGTGCAATTTTCAATGGATTCACTGCTTAATTCTACAAGAACATTAAAAATGACATAACACTAATACTCTTCAATATATTTAATGAAATTTAGAGGGAAGCAGTACTCCTGAAGTCTTCCCTGAATCAAGCATAACTCTGATTCCTAAATCAGAAATGGATCCAGTTGAAGAAGAGTATGAGAGACAAATCTCTCTAATGAACATAGATGCAAAAATCCTCAGTTATATACTGAGAAACAGAATGCATCCAATCAACAAAAATATCATACAACATGGCATAGCATGATTTATTCCAGTGATGCAGAAATGGTTTAATATTTACAAATCAATTAATATTATTTCACAAAGAAGTGAAGGGGCCTGAAATAGGAATGGCAGTGACTTCAGCTGGTTGCTCCCTTCCCATAGCAGATTGGTCAGATCCACTTGGCCTGGCCGGGACACAATAAGTCATCCCAAAACAATTCCCTACTCACTAATGCAGTGAAGGACCCCAAAGGTTGACTGGACTGGAGAGGATGGGGCAGCATATGGCACCCCTACTTGCACCTCAGTGAGCAACAGCAGACTGGAGAGGGCAGAAATCCCTAGCCAGTGTGCTTCAGAAGAACCATAACCAACAAGGAAATGGACTGGGAACTCCAATATAAACCTGTATGGAAGAAACCAAAAACATGATAAGAGAAAGAAATAAGAAAAAGCCCCCAGCTCCCAACCCTGAGAATATTGATCCAGGAGAGGTAAATATAAAAGGGATTGAGGCAGAAAACATGCAATATCAAACATAGCATCAGTGGACATAAAGAGATATCTTTGGGACCTCATAGATGAGCTCAAAACTGAAATATTAATTCAAGTAAAGCAAGATATAAGTAGATTAATAAAAGAAATGCTAAGCACTTCTCAAGAAGACACAGACAGAAGAATGGAGGAATACACACAAAAAAGGAAACATTTGATGAAGAAAATAAAGCAAACCTAGAATTCATGAAGCAGATTCAAAGAGATTACCAGCAAACTAAAGACTCCATTGAAAGCTGGAAAAACTGCTTGAAAGATACTAAGGATAGACTATCAAAACTTGAAGACAGGTTTGCAATATGTCATCATGAAAGGAAAGATCTCTTAAAAATAACAAGGAAACAGGCAGTAGCAATACAAAGGCTGGCAGATGACAAAAGGATCTATAATCTAAGAATAAAAAATATGAGTGAAGAAGCAGGATTCAAAACAAAGGAATTACAAAGGCTATTTACAGAAATTATTAAGGAAAACTTCCCAAGCACAGGAAAAGGAAATGATATTCAGATGTATGAGGCACACAGAACTCCAGCCACCTATGACCAAAACAGAACTATACCTAGACATATAATAATCAAGATTCTAGAAATTCAAGATCACCTAAAAAAGAAAACCCATCAAAATCACAGCAGACTTCTTGACACAGACCATCACATCAAGAAGAACTTGGAGTGAAGTATTCTAAGCCATGAAAGAAAATAACCTCCAGCCCAGATTGATGTATCCTGCAAAACTGTCTCTATAAATTAATGGAGAAACAAGATGCTTCCACGACAAAGAAGGACTGGGGGAATTTGTGGCCACCAATCCAACCTTACAGAGAATACTGAAGAACATTATAGAGAAAGACAGGAAAAAAATACCAGGATTTCAGGAACAGTGGTAGAAAGGCCTCAATGAATGGGACAGACAGTGGAATGAAGAAGAAATGTAAACAACTAATGGCAGAAAAATAGCTTAGGAAAAATGAGGCAGAGAAGGTTGGCTATAATCTGTAACATAGATGGCCTTGATACACTAAGAAAAAAAACACACACACACACAGGCAGAGTAGATCAGGAGATAGGGTCCACTGAGATGCTCTGTATAGGAAATATAACCTGAAAAGGAGTTTATGCGTTGAAAATCAAATATGAGAAAACAATGCTCTATGTGACAGGGAACCAGAGAGAAATAAGGGCAACTCAACCAGTACCTGCAGATAGGTAGGAAAGACAGGATACTTATGTGCAATAGAGAACCACTCAGCTATAATGAAGGAAAACCTTTAGGCTTTTGTAGGTAAAGGAATACAATTTGAGATCAAGTCCAGGAGTGAGAAGGTTCAGAACCACTAGGTAAATAGCAGATTGCCCCTCAGTCTAAAAACTGAAGGGTTTGGTGGGACCCAAAGTGCACACTCCCTATGGGAGTGAAAGGGGAGGAATAGTTTTTATAAAAGAAAGCAGAAGATATTTGTTATGGATTGAGAACTTGTGGTCAACTTAATGTCAGCTGGATTACATCAGCATGATGCTGAGTCTAGATGTTTCACCTGAGGAAAGTTGCCAACATAAATGGAGGTGTGGAGAAGGAGAAAAAAGATCCTTGGGGCGTTGAGGCATTAGTGCGTTGAGGCATTGTGAGGTCTGCTACAAGTTGCTGTTTGAGCCGTTAGGTTCTCCTGGAGAAGCTTTGGTCCTCACATCGAGCATTGCTTCCTGGCTCTGGAGGGGAAGATGTGTGCTGCTTGGTCTCCATGATGAACTCATCACACTGGCTTCCTGGCATGTGCTTGGCTGTGCTTGTCGTCGGAGGAGCTTGGAGCATCTGTGTCGCGTAGGATGGCTGTGGTGCTTTTCAGGACAGCACTGGTGTTTGTTGTGAGTGTGACTTCTCGGCTCCAGCATAGAAACCTTAACCCAACAGCACAGCTCCTTCACCCTGCTGGCAAAGAATTCCTAGTTTCCACTGTTGACCTTTGGGCCTTCCTGGCACAGATCTTTAAAAGAGACTGGTATGAGTCCTTCTTGTGGGCTCTAGACCTCCAGTTGGACTCGTGGGAGGCATTGTCATGAGCTCTGGGTCTTTACCTGGGCTCATGTGGGACAATGCTGTGGGCTTTAGGCCCTTGACTAAATATTCTATGTCTTTGGTGTTGTGAATAGTTTTCCTGCATTTTCTTGTGTTAACTCTAGGTGACCACCATAAAAATATTATAAATTCCATGTCCTGATTCTAATTGTTCTTTGTGCAACCCCTGACTACAACAATATTGTTAATAGTGTATCAGGATTTAAAACCCACATTACTCACACTACTCTATTTAGATGGATTATATTCTGTTCCAGTCTGTCTACTTGTACTAGATTTGAGGGCACAGACAGCTATCCCCAAAATAGCAGGATATAATACAGTAATCACCCTTAAATTCCTATGAACTTACTCTGAAGCTTTGTATAACTTACACTGTTTTATCATGACTGATCTTAATTGAATCTGGTTTGTTAGATTGCTGTTTTGTATTGACAGATTTTATTCAAATCTGTTATGATTGATAGTATCAAGTCTGAAAGTATAGGCAACTTCACTGAAGATGACAAGATTCACTAAGATACCCACTCTGGTTTGATTATTACCTGCTTTTGAAGTTTTACATTGTCTACAATGTTTTGTTTTCATTAATATTGTTATGTACTGCTATATTCAACTATACTATGCTTGATGATATAGACAATTTTATTGAATATAACAAGAGACAACACAGTAACCATTGTAGGTCACCTTGTACTGTCATTTTATATGACTTTTTCATTTCATGTTTTTATAGGAATTTGTTTTGTTTTGTCTTACTGTGTTTTGTTTTTCCTTCTAATACAGAAAGGATAGAAATACATGTAGAGACTCATGTATGCATAGAACCTATTAACAGTTTATGAGAACTTGTTATAAAATGCATGATGAAATGAACAACTACTTTGAAGAAAAAGAGACACTACAGTACCTAGTGCTGATTCTGTAGCATAATGATGTGAAATCCAGCAATACTATCATTCTTTGTTCAGAGTGATTTTAGCATGTTTTGTTTTAAGTTCAACATACGCGAAGGTATGGGAAGCTACTTTAAAGAGGATGAGAGACACTATGACAGCCATTGTTGGCTTCCTATTGTCTTGTCTGGAAGACCTAAAATGCCTTCCTCATCCTGTTCAGATCAGTTCTATACTATATTGTTTCATGTGAATTCTCTGTATGTGAAGATATGGACAACTATTTGGAAGAAAACAAGAGACAATATGATAGATAGTGAAGATCTCTGATTGTCTTGCTTTGAAATTTATGTCTCTTACATTTCTTTCTTGTGTTCTGTTTTGTTCTATTTTGTTGTGTTTAGTTTTACTCTCTTTAAAATAAAATTTAAAAAAAGAAGTGAAAGGAAAAAACCACATGATTATTTCAATAGATATAGAAAATGCATTTGACAAGATTCCATGTCTATTGATGATAAAAACTATCAAGAATATAGGAATAGAAGGTCTTTATCTTAATCTGATTCAAGCTGTCACAAATCAATGGCCCACATTATACTTAATAGGGATAAGCCAAAAGCTTTCCCTTCAAAATCAGGAATAAAAAAAGTATGTCCACTACTACTACTTTTGTTCAACATAGTTCTCTAAATACTGCTCAGAGCAATTAGACAAGAGAAACAAAATGTGATATGGATAAGGAAAAAAGAAATTATCATTATTTGCAGGTGACATAATCTTCTGCAATGTCAAACATAAAAACTTCATCAAAAGGTTGTTAGAACTAGTTACAAATTGAGTATTTTAGCATTTTGTTAAATCAGTACTCAAAAAAATTCTAGTGTTCCTATACAGCAATAATAAACTCATAGCAGGAGGAAATATGAAAACCATATCCTTCACAAAAGTTCCAAGGAAAATTAAGCACATAGGAATTAACCTGATCAAGAAAGTGAGGGATATCTGCCCTGAAAACTAATAGTGTGAAAAAGGACATCAACAAGGATGACAAAAATGGAAAGGTCTTCTATTCCTGGATGGGCTAAGCCACTATAGATAATAGGGCATGCTACGAAACTATGGTGTAGTTTTAATGCAATCTCAATAAAAATAAAAATAATCTTTTTTGTAGCCTTTTTGGGGCTGTGGGTGACTGGCAAGGTGCGACAGAGAGGCGACTGCAGAGATCAGGCTGATGGCGCAGATCCAATTTTATTAAGGAAGTACAGGAGTATATATAGGCTGAAGAAGAAGGGTGGAAGTGAGCTCAGAGGAAGGGCAGGACTGAGCTTCAGGAGGGGTGGAAGTAGGCTTAGGGAAGTTGGGGATGCACTTCAGAGTGGGCTCTGAGAGGGGCGGCCCTGGCAGGGATGCTCTACTGGGTGTGCTGAGGAATGGGGAGTCTGAATGTGCTCAGACTCTCTCTTCTGCCAGGGCAGCCAGCCAGACCTCAGGACCTTGACCTCTCACACTTTTTTATAGAACTCTAGAGACCAATACTAAAATTCATATGGGACAAAAAGAGATGTTGAGTGCCAAGGGTAGTTCTGGGCAACAAGTGTGCAAAAGTAGGCATCACAGTCCTTGACCTCAAAGTGATGAAATTTCTACAGTGATGAAATTAATAATAAATGCATAGTACTGAGAAAAAATATGGACTGGTTGTTCAATGGAACAGAATAAAATATACAGAAAGAACTTAGTTACACAATCTTTGAAAATTGGACCAAACACACACTTAGTTACACAATCTTTGAAAATTGGACCAAATGTCTCTGTTGGAGGAAAAACAATGTCCTTTAAAACTGGGGTCATTAAAAGTGTCTATGAAAATATCAAAGGTTGAACTTAGACCAATATCTCTCAACATAAAATCAATGTCAGTCAAAGGTATCCGTTTGAGAACAGAAATATTTAATCTGCTTGAAGACAAAATATTTCTTACAGACTTAGGTGTAAGTAAGCATGTTTTGAATAACACCCCATTTTCACAAGAAATAATACCAAAAATCAACAAATGGAATCTCATTAAATTGAAGAGCTTTTGCACAGCAAAAGAAACCCCAAACAAAGTGAAAAGACAACATATAGTATAGGAAAAATATTTTGCCAACTACTCCTCAGAGAAAGCAATACCATAAATAATATAGAAAGAACTCAAAATAATCAGTCAACTAAATTTAAATAGACAATCCAAAAACTGGCAACTGAAATGTATCACGATTTTTCAGGTGAAGAAATATAAATCACCAATAAATATATAGGAAAGTATTCAACATAATTGGCCATTCAAGATATGAAATTTAAACCAATGGTAACACTGCATCTCACCCTAGGAGAAAAAAAAGGCTACAATCAAGAAACTTACCAATAAAAAAATGTTGATCATGTTGTGAGTAGAAAGGAACAGTTTATGTTTCTGGAAGTGGAAAATTGATACAACCACTATGGAAATCTGTATTCAGGTTAATCAAAAACCTATAATAGAAATTCCATTTGACTGAGTTATTCATCTTTTAGGTGTCTTCCTAACATAGTCACATGCACCAGACCACAGTGATGAATATGTATCTATGTTTTTCACATCACTATTCATAATAGTTAAATATTGAAAACAGCCTGTATGCCCACCAACAGATGAATAATAAAAGAAAGTGGTTCACTTTTATACACAGTGCCATACTACTTTTCATAAAAAGAAGACAATCGTGAGGTATTTTCAGAAAAATAAATGCATGTTGAAACTATAACATTAAGTAAACTAAAACAGATGAACAAACTGAAAATTGCATGGTTTCACTTTTTTGAATATATATATATATATATATATACATATACTTTATACATATATTTTATAAATATATATAGTTTTATATATATTATTTATAGATAATGAAATAAGACACAGATTATAGGGCAAATGAAACAGGAAAATTACTGTATTCTAGGAATGTTTATTTTGCCAGTTTCTAGCTTCACTCCACTGTGGTATGTGAGTTCATTTTGTAAGATTTCTATTTCTTTGGAAATATTAATGCATTGATTATTGTTATGAGGATGGTAAGACTTCATTAAAAATAAATTACTTTCCAGGATATCAAAATATATAAATAGAGAGGGATTGGCAGAAGTTGCCTAGATTTACAGAGAAGTTGTTGTAAGTTGAAAATTAGTGTATAGAGTGTTTTGATTTGGAACAACAAAATGGTAAATTGATTGTGGTCATGGTTGCAGAACTCTGTCAATATGGTCAAATCTACTGAGTCATACTCTGTTTTAAAATGGTATAGTATGAACATTTTAGTTTAATAAATCTGTTATTTCAAAAAGTTTTCCAAGAGCATTACATGCCCTTAATGATCTCTATTTTGCAAGGTGAAATACATATGCACTTGTTATAAGTACCACACAAAACAATGCTGCCTTTAATTGATGAATTTTGTATGAGTACATACTTCATAATAATTTTGGAATCTGTGTTCAGAAGAACAAGTATTTGCAATTTACCAAATCACCCAATACATGTGGAGAAAGCATGCTTGTCATTTAGATGTTAATCATTTTTTCCTTGATTTAAGTCAGACTGAGAGACAATATGCAATCCAATGTGCAATGCCATCCTTTAGAAAAAATTTCATTTTCATGTTTGATGTATTTCATTGTGTTGCTCTGATAATGTAGAGGCTGTGTTGGAAGCCATTCAACTTTAAATTTCAAACACATGTAAGAAATCCACATCTCTTAGTCCATGTGTTTATGTTCACCAAGTGCTTTAAATTTCATTACGTACATTTGCCTTGATTAACAAAGTTTTAAATGTTTTCTAATACATGATTTTTGAAAAGCAAGTGTAAAAAGAAAGACTGTATATATTTTTGGTGTGCAAGATAATGTTTGGAAGTATTTATACATTTTAAATAAGTGAAGCTAATTAACACATCCATCACCTCACAAAAATATCACTTTCATGATGGTGAGAGCAAGTAAGACCTACAATTTTCAAGTATAGACAGTATTACAAAATAAAGTTCTACAACTTATTCATCTCTAAAGATGTAACTGTGTTACTTGACTGTTACCTACTACACTTCTTTGTATACCAGCTGCTTGAATCACCACTCTGTTTCTTTGCTGAGTGACTATTTTAGTTTCCATACATTAAATCAGGCATGTAGTTTTCATTTTTCTGTCTGCTATATTTCATGTAACATATTATGCACATTATCTTTTTCTCTTGTGACACACTTTCTGTGTTTATTTAAAGTCTAAATATGTTCCATTACACGCACATTCACACGGACACACACAAACACGTTTTCTCTATCCATTCAACCATTGCAGACAATTGGTTGATTTGATTTTGTATGCAGGGAATTTTAATAGCACTGCCAGGCACAACAAAGCAGTTATTTTTTGACATAATAATTTGCAGTCCCTTGGATATGTATCTATTGTTAAACTGCTAGATAACATAGTAATTCTGCTTAAATTTCTACAGTAAGTTTCTGCTATTTTGCATGATGGTTGTTCTAGTTTACATTTCAATGGATATTTGTATGAATTCACATTGATGGTTATTATAGCTTGTTTCTATTGTACACACACAAACATGCAGTTTGCATTTGTCTTTCTGATAATTATCATTGCTACATATATAGATGATTGTTTATTGTGAGGTTAATTTTCATTTACCTGGTTTTTTACTGATGCAGAGCATTTGTTTAGAGGGTGTCTCTTGTCTTTGCTTTGCTTTCTTTTGAGATATGGCTCTTAGATCCTTCTCCAGTGTTTTCTATCTGATTATTGTTTTACTTAATATTGAATTTTTTGAATTGTTTCCATAATTTGTCTTCTTATAATACATATGATTTTATAATATTTTCACTAGTTCCTTATATTACCAATTTCTTATTGTTCCCATTGCCATTTAGAAGCTTTTCTAAGTTGACATTTTATTTTTTCTTTTTTGCGCTGTTCTTCTGAGGTCATATTCAAGAAAGGGTCATTGCTTAGACCAAGATCAATAACCATTTTTACTTTGTTCGCTGATGAGCAGCTTGTCATGGTGCAAATGGGTGATAATTAATATTAGTAACTTGGCATAAAAATAAGTTGTGAGTCTGTCCTGGGCCTGCCTGACTTGTGACAAGGCCCCTGGTTGTCTTAAGGACAAAATAATCTTTAAGCAAATAGCCAGAGCTGAGGTTAGCAAACAGCTTGTGAAGTTCTTGTACCTCACATCAAGTTAACATCACAGTTGAGAACTTTGACTCCTGTATATTCTGTTTAACTGTCTAAGAATCACAGCAAAAAATCAGGTTACTATTTACCCTGGTTGGTTCCTGTGTGATTTTCCAAAATACATGTTTCCTCAATTCATGAACCTTGACCTCACCCATGGTTCACTTCCACTGCTTCCTGCAGTCCAGAAGCACGTCTTCAAGCTGTACACCTAATGAAAGACAAAGACTCTGTGCCTTGTGGTCCTAGAATGTCACTGAGCTTTGGTCATCATGGTGCCCCTTTTCCTACATTGAAAATATTTCTTCTGCGTTTTATTCTATCATAAAATCTCTGAGCAGGAGATGGTTGGTCCCTGACCTGTGTGCTGACACTTGGAGTTCAGTGTGGGGCACTATAGGTTGCTTAGAATAGGCCACTCTGATTGGATGCCACAGGAGAGCAGAAGGAATGATTGGACCCTGAGTAGTGATTAACAGGAACCCAAATCATGAGGTAGGTACTACTCACATGAGTAGGTTTCCAAAGACATTGAAAAATGGGGAAAGATTTATCAGTTGAGGAGAAAAATTATATCCAGTTGCTTCATGAAATGCTAAAGCAAGCTAAGATTAGAGTTACAAATGGTGGTCTGACTAAAATGTTAAAAATTATTGTAAAATTTAAATATTAGTTCTCTAAGTGAGGAATAGTTGACCTAAAAATTTATAATCATTTAGGAGAATAACTAAAGCATAGACAACAACACGTTGAATTTGTCTCTCTCAAGATGTTTATTTTCTGAAACATATTTCATTCAGGTCTTGGGCACTTATCCCTAAAAGTTCATGCTGCCCTAAAAATAAAAAAGATATAGCTTCTAAGGAGAAAGCCAAACTAAGCAATTTGCCTTCCAAATTGGAACCCCTCTTAGATCCATTGCAGCTTCTCTATTTGTTAAGAAATCACTGGAAAAAACACAGGGTCAAAAATGGACATGCAGGAGGAGGCCCTGAATTTATCTCATCTTCCCCTAGGGGCCTTGCAGACTGCTCTGCCTGAGACACCATTGTTGTTACGCAAAGTGGTTGTTTGTCATTACCAAAGCATTTTACAAAATGTAGCAGCCCAGGGACAAAGTTTTAGCACATCTATATGTTTCATTGTAGGTATAACTAGGAATCCCCAAAATCCTGATCAAAATATTAATGCTATTTTTCATAAAACTTTTAAAAATCTAAAGCAAAATTTTGTGAACAATGGAATCTAAAGTTCATATACAATTGATCTATTTGAAAATGTATGACAGGCTTATGTGTTGATTTATTTTGATCTGGGTCATTTAGTTAACATTTGTCTGTAGGCTGCTCAGTTTCTACATTTTGAGGTTTAAATGCACTCCTTGGTTATTGAACAAGCTGGGAAAAACTGTATTGGGGATAATCCTGAATTTGCCTTAGCTCTGCCCATCAATATGTGTAACTTTGCAAATACAAGTGCTCAGGTTCACTGTCTTGCAGTTCTTTACATTCACTTGACTGAAATGCTGAATGGGGCAACAATCCTAGGTAAGGAAACTCAAATACAATCTTTTAGACAAATTTTAAAAGGTCCTACTGCACTGTATACTCAGTTTACTCAGTATGCTGTTTATTCAGTGTTCCCTTATTTCCAAGTGACAAGTCACATGTTGCCTTTTCAATACATAGTTCAAGTTTTAAGCAGTCTGTGAAAAATATGAATGGAATATGATCCCAGAAGGAATGTCAAATAGTCCAACTCTGTGCTAACTCTATGTGTCACAGGGCTTTTGTCCTGCAAGACAGCTTTTTCAATAGGTCTGCATAATTCATTATATGCATGATATGCTTATTGCCACTTCCTCCAAGGATGTAGTGATCCAGATATTTGCTCATGTAAAAGAAGATTTAATGGACAATGGGCTTTGTATAAACCCCAATAAGATCCAAATGTCTAGTCACTATAGAGTTTTTAGGAACTGTAGTGTCTGAATGAAATGTGAGGCTCCCCAAAATAAAGATAACAACAGATCATTTAAAACAAGAAATGATTTCCCATGTTCATTAGGTGATGCAAATTCAATTTAGCCAAAATTAGGAATCCCTACCCATCAATTACATCATTTGTATAATACAGGATGGGGTGACCCTGCCTTTAACTGTCCTACCGTTTGGAGTATGGAAACAAAAAAAGGAGTTACAACTAGTGGAACAATGGAGAGCAAGCATTCTGTGTTAATCCTAATCAATTACTGTATTTATTTGTTTTGGACACTGCTCATTCCCTGACAGGTTTGATTAGACAATATTATTCTGAACAAGTTTTCTCCACTGAGTGAATATTTTTTCCTAACAAAGTGATTAAGACTTTACAACTTTATACGGAACAAAAACAGAAATCTTCCTTTCAGGTCAAACACGGACCAGATAATGAATTGGTAGAGATCCCAACAGAATCATATTACCCTTAAATATGAGTCAATATACTAATTTGTTAAAATTGACTATCTAATGGCAGGAGACATTTATAGAGTTTCTACACAAAATAGATAATCATCATCCTAAATATCTCTGTTTCTTTTCTGTTTCTATTTCGTTTCAAAAATATCTCTGTAGCTTTATGTCAAATAGTTTTTGGAGTGGAGGAGGCTAATTGGAGAAAGCCTTGTCATCATTTCAGCAGCAGCTGTGGACATAGCTAATGTACCCCTAGCAGGGCCCAAAGAAATAAACTGGGGAAAACCAAAGAAGATGACTAGAGAAGAGTAGAGAAAAAAGAATGAGTTAAAAGAACAACAAAAATTGGGTAATGTGCCTGCAGAAGTTGATGGAGGAAAATACATCAATCTTTATATTAGTATATTTCCATAGTGCCATGGTATATTGATCTATCAAAAAAGCCTACCTTAAAGCAACAGAGACCACAGCCAGAAAAACAAAAGTAATTCAGGTCATTTGGAGAATGATACCAGTGATGTGTAAAAGAGAATTCCATAACTGCTAAGTACTGCAAAGGAGCACGCGAAAATTGTGGGACTATGACACACACACAAAGAAAAAAGGTTTGCCTACACTTCTAGCTGCCTAATGTTAATAAAACTTAAGAAGTCTCAAAAAATGCCTGTATATTTCCCAAAATCAATTCTCTCAAAGAAACACCTACTGCTACAGTTTATTTTATGTATGAGTCCTCAAAATGCAAAGCAGTCATTTAGATTAGGAATTTTCAGCATGTTTCAACGATTCATGGTCTTTCAGCTCAGTGATCAAAACTTACTGCTGTCCTGTATGTAACAAAATATTTTGTTATCATACATGTATCTTTTATTAGTGATTCATTCTACAGTGTCTGCTCAACCCAGATGCTAAAATTTGCCAGTTTGCAGTCAATCCTGTTTTTCGTATTGTTAAAAATGTTCCTTATTTTACAAAGGCCATTTGAGCTAGGACTAATCCCTCTTTCATAGATCATATTAGTTCACAATCAAATTTACTATGACATCAAGCTGTGGGCAATCACCAGTATTTTACCCTAATTGTTCTATTTTTACTTTTTTTACTTTTGATCAAGCTGAGCAATTACATACATATTCAAAATTCCAAGGCCCTAATGAAAAATTTTCAATTATCTAGAACTCTAGCCAGTCAGATTATACAGAAAATCTCCCAACCATTGCCTCAAGAAAGCAACAATCCAGGAGGTATAAAAGCCAATTAGATGTGACAAATGGTTGCTACACATTTGTAACATTTGGTAAGTTATATATTTACTCATTTGGTAAGGTTCACATTCATTCATTTGTGCATGTCTTTGGAGGCATATTCTCTGGTGACACACACTACTTGTTACTCAGGAAAAAAGGTCAACATGTAAACCAATATTGTCTCAGCTTTCACTGCTATGGGGATCTCCAAAACTATAAAAACAGATAATGACCCCACACATATTTTTCCAACTGTGACATATTAAATATGTTGCTGTTAACTCTTATCATCCACACAAGGACAAGCCAGAAGAGAAAGAGCCAATTTAACAATTAAATGTCAATTAGAAAACTACAACAAAAATTGGAGGTATACCATTGCTCTTCAGACTACACTGGTTTTGTAACCTCTGTTTAAAAATTTGTTTAAAATCCTGCCACAGATTCGCAAATGATAGCTGCAGAGCTCCACAGGACACTAAAATAAGAACCCACTTCTCATGCATAGGATACCAGGACAAGGTCCTGCATTGAGAATAACATGTTGGGGAGGGCACATTTGTGTCTGAACATGAAAGAAAGAATCAGGAATACTGGTGCCACCTACAAATGCAAATCCATGCAGACCACACCTTAACTTCTAAAATCACTTTTAAGTGATTTTATTAATTAGATTGGACTGAGGTTTAATGCTCTTAGTGTCCCAAATTCTCTGTGAGGCCAAAATGACCTCTGTACCATTCTTCAAGGAAATTGCTATTTCTGTTTTGTGATAGTAAAGTCAAAGTAGGTATTAAATTGGTTTCAGACAAAGAAGAATATGTACTAGGGTATAATCTTTACAAAGCAGTTAATACAGAAATAAGTTTAATGGTAACATTGGGTCAGAGATTTAGCTTAGCAGTTCAAGTGTTTGGTAAATGTAAGGTAGTTAGTATGATCCCTGGTACCAAAAAAATTCTCTCTCTCTCTCTCTCTCTATATATATATATATCATATAAAGTATAAATATATAATATATTAAATATATATAAAGTAATATATAAATTTATATATAAATTTATATATACATAAATTTATAAAAACATGTAAGGACTACTCATATACATATATATATAATTTTTACATGTTTTTATTCAGCAGTGTCATGGCAGAATAATTCACTCACTTTTTAAAATTCTGTTCTAACTCATTGAATTTAGCCTCCAAACTCCATTCCAAAGCAGTACTAGTTATTAGGATGAATGCTTGGTGTATGGCTGCCTGTTAATCTTACAGATCCTCAGCAATACTCACCCACCTCCTTTTTACTCAATGATCTTGCTTGATCCTTTGGTACATAGAGCCAAGTACATGATGAAACTTATAATTGCAGGTACTGTGTCCCTACACTTGCTCATCTCTAGTGTAGACCTCTCCTCAGTGGCTGTCATACATAATGTGCATGTCATTAAGAACTGGACTACGATTGCCAACATTGCATGGAATATCTGATATATAGCTAGAAACACAGCTACATGTGCTAGAAATAGCAGTTCTGTGGCTAAGGGCCAAGTAAAGAGCTTAGGGCATAATCTCAAGTGTCACTACATTATCAGATGCTTCTATGTCACTTCTTTGCCATGTAAGTCTTTGAATCCATGGGAACACATCAAGAAACCCATTAGAGACACACTCCATCAATGTACAACTTTGGATATTGAAGCACTCTAGAAAGAGGTTCTTTTAATATCTTAACAAACTAAAAATTTTAATAACCAAATTCAAAATTGGGATAAATACTCTCATGTGCTAAATCAATTTACCCATTTGGATATCTCAAGGTTGATTTATGGTTTTATCTTGGGATTTTAGGACCTAATAATGTCTTCTATGTCCCTATAATATTTTCTTTTTTTATTCTTAGTATGCCATAGAGGAATCACAGCCAACAAACTTCTAGAGGCCCAGCCACCCGGACTTACCCTGGTACAACTGCATCAACTTCAAAGGAAAAGAGGGAACTGCTGAGGACCCACTTGGCACTGTGCAAGCAGTCAATAACCAATATTAGTCAATTGACATAAAAATAAGTTCAAAGTCTGTCCTAGACCCACATGACTTGTGTCAAAACCACTGGCTAGGTTAAGTACGCAGCTTATAATCTTTAAATGATCAGACTCCAGGCTAGCAAATGAGCTGAATTTCTGGTGGGCCAAACAAGATATCATGATGACTGAGGACTTCTACTCCTGCAAGTTCTTTCTAGATCAGCAATTGCAATTTGCAGAAAATCAGGTTATTAGTTAATCTTGATGTTCATGTGTGATTTTCCAAAATGAGTGCTTTCTCAATTCTTGAACCTTGACTGCATCAGCAGTTCACCTTCACTGCTACTTGCAGCCCAAAAGTACATCCCCCAATGGAACTGTACACCTAACAAAAGCCAAAGATACCATGCCTTGTGGTCCTAGACCATCACTGGGCTTTGACCACCTTGGTGCTTCTTATAACTAAAGTGTATATATTATGTCTGAGTTTTATTCTGTCATCATATTTCTGAGCAGAAGATCAGTGGTCCTAAGCCAGGATCCCTATAATGTTTTATTCTAGTTGTTTTACATCTAAAATTTTATGTTAAATGTTTAATTTATTGAAACTTATTTTTTAAACAGTGTGAATTAACTGTCATATTTCCTTATTTCACTGGTGGATATACATCTTCTTTTAGCAGAATTTTGTTGAAAAGACTTTTCTTAACATATGATGTACACTTGGAAACATTGTTTAGAACAAGTTGAGCAGAAATATATAAATTTGTTTATGTTTCAGTAACTTGTGTTTCTGATTTTTGTTCAGTAACATGCTGTTTGACTTATGTGATATGCTATATAATATGATTTGATGTCAGACATTTGGCAGTTCCAGTAGTTTTTTGCTCATGATTGCTTGATTATTTGAGACTTCTTTATTGTGTCTTACTTTAGGATTATTTCTTCTATTTTATGAAAAAGACATTGATATATTGAAATAGATTTCTTTGAATTTACTAAATCTATGTACCACTCTAAGTAGCATGGGCATTTTCAGACTTAGATTAGGTTTATAGACAAGGGCATCTTTCATCTTATTGGTCTGCTTCAATTCCTTTTCTCAGTATTTTGTGCTTTTCAGACTGCATATTATTGTAGTCAGGGATTACCAGGAGAAAAAGACAATACATGGCATAATTTATATTATTTTATAGTTGTCACCGAAAGAGACAAATATAAACAAATTGCAGGAAATCTTTCCACCCACTAAAGTCCTAGAGAATCCAGCTGAGGTCCTGAATCCCATGGTAATATCCTGAATGAATTCAGCTGAAGACCAAGAGCCATTTACAATGCCTTTCACAAGTCCAACTGGTGGCCTAAAAATACTCATAAAGTCTATTTCATGGATCTGTGCTAGAAAGGTCCATAAGTCAGTGGTGGAAGTTAGAAAGTCTGTGCCAGCGGGATGAAAGATCTGTGCCAGCAGGCTGAGGGTTCTATATTGGAGCCAGGAAGCAATGTTCAAAGTAAGAACCAGGGCTTCCCCCAAAAGTACCATAGCTATCCTCAGAAACAATGAAGTCCCAAGCTCCTCTGCTGAAGAGAACAGCCAGGTTTACATCAGGAAGCCAGTGTGACAAGCTTCTCCTGAAGATTGAATAGCATACCATCATCACCTTTGGAGCAAGGAAGTGGTGTTCAGAGTAAGAACCAGAGCTCCCCCAAAGTGAACCACAGTCAGTCTCAGTGACCAGGTCCTGGGCTCCTCAATAACAGTCACGTTCGTATCAAGAAAGAAGCTCAACTACCTCCTCCAAGAGAACCAACAACAAAAGGAGAACCAAGGACACTACTTCTTCCTCTCCAGTTCTCCTTTGTATCTTGGCAAGAATCCTCAGGTGAGCCATTCCATTCAACATCATTCTGATTCAGGTCAGCTGGACCTCACAAGTTGACCACCAGTTAGCAATCCACCACACATGTCATTTGTCTTCTAAGTTAAAGTTATTGTCTTTAAGCTGACCTTTTTATAAATGGAAATTTTTTCTTGATTTGTTTTGAACATTCATTTAAATATAATGTCTTATTATATTTAAAGTATTGAATTTTATATGTGAATATTATATATTGCAACTTTACTTATTTTTTATGTGTTCTGTTTGTAAAAGAACCATTAGGATTTTCTGTATATAAATATCACACACCTGGAAAGATAACAGCTTCTTTTCTGAGAGCTCCTTCTCATTACTATGAATAGCAACTGCTGCTGAAGATGTAATATGAGATGACACACAGACTTAGGTGCCCTCATACTGAATTAGGAAAAGTAGCTTTGCAGAAAACAGAACACAGTCATGAAGCTCACAAGTTGACAGGCAGATTTAGAAGTGCTGTCATGTGGAGTGTGATGGCAGAGAAGGATACAGTGTTTGGAGTCAAGTAATATCATAGGGAGTTTTCAGCTGGACTAAAATACATATGATTGCATTGAATTTGAAAAAAAATATGTGAAACATCTATGCTGTCTTTTATATGTGCATGGAATTAAGTAGTTTTTTGTTTCCTAATTTAAGGTTTCAAAATTGTGTGCAAGTATGAAAATCTTTTCCTCTGCATTTGCCTTTTATATTGAATGTAATGCTACAAAATTCCATTGTTTAAAGTCCTGATTTCCACTAATTCTTACTTCATATATTTAACCTCTACTCTCATGGACATTTCCCTGTCCTCTATGATGTCTCCTTCTCACTTAAGGTAGTATACATATTTCTAAATCAGATGAGTGCCAATAATGTCAAATAGTAGGTATTGCTGATTTATAATTATGTGCTGATTTAGAAATATGTCTTTTTATAGTAATTCAAACATGAATCATCAACATGACTGGACACTTGTTTCTGCCTCAGTTTTATTATCTGTAAATTGTGGCTTGAATAATATTTTCTTTGAATAAAGTAAGAAGTTACTGGAGCTAATGGTTATTATTAATCTTGTTCAGTTTAATATATTTTATACTTGCATTTCTTTTTCTTTGGAGCTTAGCCCAGATTTAGCAAGATAAATCTTTGGAACAAATGTAAAACTTTTCTGGTTACTGTGTATGTAACTTGAATTTTATTAGTAACTTACTTCATGTACTTAGTGCTAACATCTTATGTACTATATTCCAAAGGTTTTCATCTATGTTGTATTTGTTTTCTGTGTATCTCTTTCTGATATGGAGTGTGTTCATCTAGCAACTGTGAGTGTTAATATCATTTATGATTCTGTTAGTAGTCAGCAGGAACCAAACATATCCAAAGAGTGGTACTGGAACCAGGAGAAGTCATCGACTGCAACTAGCAGGTGCTTGGCCTGTTTGTGTTACACGATGATCTCGATCCGGAGGACAGCTTGGTCCAGGGGCTTCACCAGCTGGTCATGGTGAATTCTTGATAACTTCATGGCATTCTGCTTATAACTAGAGGGAAAAGTAGAAAAATGGATTGTTTTCATTGAGTGTAATATGTGTCATATGTTATTATTGGAGCCAAAGGTCAAACATAGATTCTGAAAGAATTTAATGATTGCAATAGGTTTGATAACTGCTTATAATTTTAAGGGTTGGGCAGAGGAATTTGTGGAAGAAATATGTTTTTAACACAGTGGTCAAATGCATACAATGAAAAATAAAAAATGTTCAGTTGTGTATGTATGGCTTAATTTTCCTGTTAAAAAAGAGAAATCAGTTGAGCTAAAGTATCCAGAACTGTTGTAAAACCTCAGTGCTGAATGATTTAGAATTCTGAAATAATTTCATTTAAAACATCCATTTCATGACCACTTGCTTTTACAGAAACATCCAACATATAGTAAATATTAAGGAGTCATTTTATACTTCTGAAAACTTTGTATTGTGATAATACAAGCATTTTTATATTTGTCATAGAAAACCATGAGCCTATCAGAGCATCACTGAATGAAAATGCAAGAGTAATTTACAAAAGGGAATATCAAGTACGTAGACTTTAAATTGGTAAAATAAATAAAAATATCTTTCCAGAATTATAGTCCCTAACAATTGGAATTCACTAGTCCAATAGAGATACATTATTCTATAGCAGTCTTATGGCACTACTGTTAAATTCTTTGCAAGTAACTTAGTTACAAAATATGAAACAGTCCAAATTTCCCAGCATGATGGAAAGCATGGTAGATGGAAGGTCAGCCTTCACAAGCACTAAGGCTTACAAAGGATCACTGATAATTGCCCTCAAGGGCCCAGCAGGTCTATATTTGTCATTGTGTTTATGGTGACCTCCACAGCTGCTCCCTGGCCTTCATGTGAGCAGTTTTGTAAAGGTGATCACCAAACATGGAAATTCCCATTCGGGCACTATGATAAATAGCTTAATATGTTCCATTAGAGATGAAATCTTTCATTTTGGGGTGGCCTGGTTTAGGAATAAGTTTAGGTTTAGAAATGTGTGTGGATCAACACACAACACATTAGGAGAATTTCTGACACAGAAAAGACAAGAGGAATTCCATAAGTTATTGAGGAAAGTAGTCTTTCTGCAGAAGCTGAACAAATTGTTATCTGGAAAAATGTGATCCCAGCAGAAGTAGAGCTTAGTTCCTTTCTCACTGTAAGGGAGGCCTCACTAAGGGTGATTACATGCAAGTGAAGCTCCCAGGCTGATGAGCTTCTTAACTGTAGATGCTCTTAAGGGAACCAAAGAAAGCACACATCAATAACATTAATGGACAATTCATTAATGACGTCTAATTTAAAACTAGATTTCAAAGGTGACATTTCAAAGGTGAAATTGCTAATGCACTTGCTAACAGTTGCTGAACTCATTTTCTGTCCAACTGCACAGCTCTTCTCCACTCAGGACCTTACCAAGAAGGTTGTTCTAGGATATCCAATCAAACAGCTGAATATTGGGTCCTAACGTGGCTGACACTTTTCCCTGGTACCTCTGTAGAACACATAGATGTGAGTGTGCAAGAAAAATAGAAAATGTCTCTGTGTGTTAATGTTATAGTATTATTCAGAAATCACACAGCCATCATGCTTCAGGTGATAGTTGAGAGTAGGATATTTTAGTAGTAATTTTCAAACATTAAGATACGTAGCTGTACTGTTTACCTCTATTTGTTTGAAAATGTTTTACTAATATTCTATTATGAAAAGTACTATTTTTTGATTTTCATCACTTGGTATGTAGTTATTATTTTATAATTAATCATTTAAATGTTCTTAGGAGTGAGAACATAAGGGAAAATACAAGATGAAAAGGAAGAGCAAAACAGCATGTGCATACTTAAAACACAAAGACATGTATGTATGATACATAGTTTATTTATTTAATGTAATTTAGTCATTTTTACTCTCAAAAATTTTACCTTTAGCCTGTGAGATGTTACAGTTTTATTTACTTCCCACTACCTATTCTTCTCTCTTTTTCCCTCTTCCCTCATTTCTATTTCCCTGCTTCCATGCCTCCTTCCTTTTTTTCTATTGATTATCTCTACTTTTTTATCTTTTGTTCTGCCCACCTGCCTTCCTTCATTTCTTGCTTTCTAACTTTCTTTCTGACTGTGTTTCTTCTTCCTTTTTCTTAGAAGATCAAAATTTGCCAGCTTGTTTATATTCTATTTTAACAAGATAGTTGTTCAAATTCTGATAAATATGTACACAGTCTTCTTTTGGGAGTAAGTAATATGACCTTTCAATTCAGCACTAAAAGGTACAAACTTTAAAATAATAAGCTTGCAATTCAATTTTCAGAATTTTAACACATTTAGAACACTTACCTGAGAGCTTCAGTGGTGCAATTGGTTAGCACGTGGTACTTATATAGAACACTTACCTGTATAGAATGAATGGAATTTATCAAATCTATGAAAAGAATCAGCCACAATATATAAATTCAGATGAAATACCATAAGAGTTAAACAGGACATAATTGACAATTATTTTAGAATCTCATCTCTTTTTTTAACCTTAGACTATTCAGTTTGGAAAGAATAAATAAATCTTGATTTCTACTTTGGAATCAATTTTGTCTTTGATAGAATATAAAAATTTTGAAATTTAGAGTACATTTTTGACCATTTCTCATCTATTCAATGTATAATTTTTTTCTCATCCTGGACCACAACAGCATTAAATTTCAAAATATTTTTCATTAGTTAATGTCAGTTGAAATACTTAGAATGGCCTAATATTTTCATCTCTATTCCATTAAACATAAGTGATAATAAAAGTGTGTTTCCACAGTAATTGCAGTGTGACAGGATTGATGGGACAGATGATGACCTGTGAGTAAACTTTCCTTTTTTGATGTTGTGCACTTTCCACTTAAAGTGTGCATCAGTTATTCTCAGTGCACAGTGAATTTAACTGCATCTAAAAAAGAGTACAACTTGCTCTATTCTCTCTGCTGTTAGGGCAAAACTGCTCAGCAGGACAAGTGGGTATACTTACCTCCAGTGGAATCTGTGCAAGGGCTGAGGTACTGAGATTTGCCTTTTCATCTGTGAGATTTTTTAACACTGAACCTTGAGAAAACACCACCACACCATCTTCACCTGAACTCTGGACAAATTCTTCCATTTCTTGTAGACATCAATTCTTTCCATTAAAAATGTGCACTATTTGGAGGGCTAAAGTGAAAAGAATGGTTAGATGAATTGTTAGATGGTGCTTTGACTGGTGCCTAGACATCATCCAAAATGTCATGCAATAGGTGGGGCCTGATGGATCTAGGGTATGTGATGATGAGATGAAGTTTATGGTGCTAGCAATAAGGGTGCCCTATTTTGAGTTTATTTTGAATTGCTGAAAAGGTATGGAGTTTTGATGGAATATAAAGAGACAGGAAGAAGAATGACTGCTGCTTCTGCTTCTGCTATTATGCTTTTTCTGCTGCTGGTTTTGCTTGTCTTTGATGCCTTCTGCATGCACAACCTACTATGGACTATTTCTCCTCTGTGATGCTGTTCTGCAATGTTACTCCACTTTAAAATCAAATCATTATGGAATGAAACTGCTACAAATTATGAGATAAATAAACTTTTTTCCCTTAACTTGTTGATATTGGGTATTTTGTTTCAGCATCAGTGAAGTAATGAATACAAACAGGTTCTGCTGTCTGACATGCAGAACTATCTGTTTAGAAAGAAAGTAGATTTATTAAGGATATCTAAAATATGGGATCAGTGATTACAAGCACAAACATAGAATCAAATCACTACAGAGAGAAATGAGCAGTAAGGAAAAGATTAGCTTACACTAGAGGATGGAATTGTTATGCAGAGCATTTAATTTCCCTGACTAATGAAGTTGTTTGCAAGCTTATAAATGCATGCATGGAGGAAAGACACTAGATGAAGGCTTTACACATTATTAGAAGAGACTGGAAAATGATGAGCTCTAGACAACCTTTACACAACAGTCACTCCAGAATACTGAGCTTTCAGTTTTAAAATAGAAAAATTTAAAAACTGGCCACTGATATTTTAGATTTGTGATTTCTTCAATTCACACAGAAGCATCTTCAATTTAAGCACTCAGCACACTTCAAATTTTATTGACCTGTCATAACTATCAGTAATCTCTTCACTTAGAGAAAAGAAGAGTTGTGAGCAGATAGAACGTTGTAGGTCTGCAACCTTAGAGTACTGGAAATATTGAGGTCTTGATATTTAAACAGATGTGAATGAAATGAGATAAAATATATTGGCACTGAATTAATTGTGGCCAAATATGGAAGGGTCATTTTGACTTTTGTTCACTTGTGAAAGGAAAAACTGAACATATTTTGAGTCCTGACTCTGATGCACAGAAGAGAGACAAAGTAAGCAGATATCAGATGGGGAAAAACACTGACATGAGTGATTATCATATGGTTCCTCTGCAAAAAATTACACAAGCCACTTTTGGACCTCCCAAACCTTCCAGAGCTTCTACAGAGCAAGCAGGAAATGAACATCAGCAAAATTATTGTGCAAAGATCACTTGTGTAACTCTTACTTAGGCTCAGAATAATTCCTACATTTTCTATAATTTCAAGATGTCACTGTTATTGCATCATAAAACATTTGTCCAGTGCTTAGGGTCAAGGAAAAAATATGACTGACTTGGAAAATGTTATATTCACTATATTGAGAGAAAGATCCCAGTTCTTGGATCCTGAGAGACTAAAGTGTGGACTAGGGAGAATCTTGGGGTTGTGATGGGGCAGTGCAAAAGAGTTTAGGCCTGAACATAGTGAAAGAAAAGGTGTTCAGTCAGGTGGAGCTTTTTGGTGCAAGATGATCTGAGTCTGTATGTTCCCCAGAGATTGGGCACCTATGGAATCTAAGGAAACACAGTCCTTGTGGTATACAAAAGGCACCATCATTAAAGAGAGAAGTTAGATTAAAGAGATCAGCAGGAATGCCAGAACTAAAAATAGAAATAAGTCAAATATGTACTCAGTGGCAAGACTTAGTAGTAGGCAAGATGATTCAGAAGAAAAGGTATCACAGTTGAAGACAAGGTGGATGTGCTAAAAATTCAGTGAGTAATGATAAGGGAAAATAAAACATGAAATCTTATGAAGATTATCTCAGACATACCAGACAGCCTTAAAAGAACAAATGTAAGGATAATGGGCCTTGATGACAGTGTTAAAATACAGGCTACTGGTTGCACTAAGTTACTGCAGAAAAATTTTCCAAACTAGGAATGAATTTGATACCCAGGAAAAGGAAGCATATAGAACCACAAAGAGACATGGATCAAAGGAATATGTGCATGGCACAACACAGTAAAGATGCTAGAAGTACAGAGCAAACAGAAATACTAGAAGCTGATAAAATTGCCAAATTACTTGTAAGGCCAAATTCACCAGAAAAGAACAGTAAATATCTCAAAATAAAATTTAAAGTTTAGGAAAAC
>PVJX010023682.1:0-28981 GCA_004027295.1 Dolichotis patagonum | reverse complement strand
CACCTGCTATTTCTTTCTGATGAATTGACCATTCCATTTCCAAAGTTCTGAAATGGCCAACAGACCACAAAAAGAATTCTCTTTAGGCTCCTGTTTGAAACCAGCAGCTACAGCGATCTGCTGGCCTTGCTTCAGGGCCACAAGGAAACTGTTGAAAAGAAAAAAACTGTTCGGAGAAAGAGGAAAGGAAGAAGGGGAAAAAAATAAATATAAATATACACAACATAGTTAAGACGTTTATACAGCTAGCTTCTCTTAGTTCCTTGAAAAGGAAGTTTTGTGCTAATATTGTACTAATATGTTAGAGGGTAATAATTTGTGCTAGTAGCCTGTATCTTATACCCTGAATAACTACTAAGAAGACAGCACTATGTAATCTATCAACTACTGTAATTGTACCACTAACGTGTTTTGAAACTCCATTTCATCGTTATGTTTATCTTTTTTTAAAAAAACTCCTGCCAATTTATGCTAACTTGTTTTCTCAGAGTTATCAAACATTTTTATTCAAAAGGTAAAAAATAAGATTTCATTGTAGGTTTTTTATTTTTATTATTATGAGTGATTGAATGTTTTGTCATATATTTGAGCCATTTGAATTTTCTTTTTTCCTGGGGGCTGGAGATTTAGTTCAGCAGCATAAGTGCCTGCCCAGCACACACCAGGTCATGAGCTCAATCCCCTGTACCAAAAAAAAAAGAAAAAGAAAAAGAAAAGAATTTTCTTTTCTTTAAAATGTCTCTTCATTCTTTGGTCATTTTTCTTTTGTTTTGTGTTTCTTATAGATTTAGCTGTTGGTGATATAAAATAAAATTTAAATATTCTGTTTTTTAAGACATAATGTATAGTGTTTTTTGCCATGTACTTTAAATTTTTTTTTATTCGTGCTGGGGGTTAAACCCAGGGCCTCACATTTGTTCTATCAATGAGTTACATTCCTGGTTCCTAAAAGACTATACAGGTGAACTTATCAATCTTTAATGGCTTATAGGTTTTTATTTCATAGAAATGTTTTCTCTTCTTTGAGATTATATGTTTTCCCATTTATTTGTTTGCTTCTTTTAGACGTTATTTTCATGAATACCTTTGGTGTATAATACAGATTCAGATAAGTACACAATTAAACAGTTTGCCGAATTTTCACATGCACTTTTATGACCAACATTAAGATCAAGAAATAGAATGCTACAGAATTATAGAATTTCCTTTATAGTCCTTACAAAGTAGTCTTCAAAGGCTAATCATTTTGACTTTAGCATTATAGTTAGTTTTTACCAATCCTTTTAATTTTGTGTTTGGTTCTTTCTCTTTTTTCTTTTTCAGTGGCAAAGTTTTATTAGGGATAGGAAAGAGATATGCTCTGCAGAGCGAGTGTGCGCCAAGTAAAAGTAGGAAAAGAAGTACAACCTAAAGCATAAGGGTAGCCACCCATGCAAGAAAGAATACAGTGGCCCGGTTCTTTTATTTCAGTGCTGTATTTCTGTTATGGCAAGCAGTTATAGTTGACACATTCTTACTGATTTAATATTCCATTTATGAATAGACAACAATTATTTTTCATTCTGCCACTCTTGGGTGATGGGAGTTATTTTCAGTTTTGAACTATGAAAAGGTCAGTTCTGGAGACTAGGATATGCATTGATAACTGGTGATCTGTTTTCCAAAGTGTTCCCACCAGCAGTAAGATCTTACTGCCTCAGCTTTCTCCCTTTCTCTCCTCCTCGTTTCCCTCTTACCATCTCTCTCTCCCTTTGTGACTGTCTCTCTGCTTTGAGGAAGCAAATGTTTGGTGTTCTTTAACAAGATCTTGAAGAGCTAGGCATGGTGGGGCACAGTTGTAATTCCAGCAGTTTGGGAAGCTGAGTCAAGAAGATCACAAGTTTGATCTGAGCCTGGAGAGACTTAAGAGAAACCATGTCTCAAAAAGAAATTCAGAAGCCGGACATGGAGGTACACACACTCACTTGGGAGGCTGAGACAGGATGCTCTCTATGAGTTCCTGGGCAACATAGCAAGATCAAGCCAGCCTGGACTACATAGCAAGACCCTGTCTGTAAACAAGCAAACGAATAAGGAAAAACAAATACTTAAAAAAAATTGAAATGGGTTGGAGATGTAACTCAATAAAGAGGCCCTGATCCCAGTATGGAGGGAAGGGGGAGGACGATGAACTATAAAGAGTTAAATATTTTAAATGGGAAATAGTTTAAATTATAAAATATTTTAAATAAACTGGAAAATACAAATCTTTTTTTATATGATTGAGATTTAGAGTATTTTACATTTTGGTTCAATTTTTGTTTATTTGAGACAGGGTCTTGCTATGAGAGTCAGGCTTACTTTGAACTCATTGTATATCCCAGGCTTGTGTTAAGTTCAAGGCAATCCTGCTTCAGCCTTCTGAGTGCTGGGATGTAGATAGGTTCCACCATGCTCCTTTAGAGCTCTTTTAGATATAAAAATATCTATATAGATAGATATGAATAAATAATACAGTGTAATGCCCCAAGTACTCCCTTTCTTCGTTGTAGCTGGTATTTGCAGAGGGTGTCTTTTTTGTATATCTAGATACAAACACATCATAACACATGGTGTTCTTAAAATTTACATGTATGTGCATGTGCATGTATATATTTATTTCCAGCTTGTTTTATCTAAATGTGTAGCTATATAGATCAAGTTCTTTATTTTAGCTTATATATGACACTCTGTAATATAAATAAACAGTACTTACTGATCTTTTATTCATTTATCTCTATAGTTATTTCTTATTTTTATGTGTGTGGTACCAGGATTGAACACAGAGCCTCATTTATTCTAGACAAGTGCTGTGTCACTGAGCTATATCCCCAACTCTATAATAGTTCTGTTTTTATTATTTTTATAGTACTGGAAGTTGAACCAAGGGTCTCTTGCATGCCAGACAGGCACTCTACCAATGAGCTATATCCTCAGCTCTTATTTTTTGAGATAGCATTTTACTTTAGGCACCCAGCCAGCCTAGAACTTGTGATCCTTCTGCCTCAGTCTTTCAAGTAGCTGGGATTGTAGATTTGTGCTGTATATTATGCTTTGTATATTGTTAAAGTCTTCCATTATTTACTTGACCTTTTCTCAATTTTCAGACATTTTGGGTTTTTACTATAGAAAATTAACTGCCAAAAATTATTTTTCCTAAAGAGGTAGTGTAATTTAGTTGTTAATTGCTATAGACTCTAGAGTCAAGACTGGTTGGATTCAAATTCTGATGTCCTGTCCTGTTAACTTTATGTCTTTGGGCTTAATTTCCATTTAGCCTCAAGTTTCTATATCTGTGGAATTGTGCTAATAGTACTAGCTCTTCATTGGAGCAGCTCATGTGAAATCTTTAGAAAAAGGCTTATGAATTTTAACTATTTGATTTCTGAAAATGTGGTTATTACAATGAAAAAAGCCTTTTTAAGGCTGTTCATACATATGGCCAGATCTTATATGATCCTTTTTTAAAATTTTTATTTTAAAGAGAATAAAACAAAGCAGAATAAAACAGAATAAAGCCAATCAAAACAAAACAGTGTGATACAGAACTTCAAAACAAGATAATGGGAAATCACCAATGGTTACCACAATCCCTCTTGTCATCTTCAAAATAGCTTCCCATACCTTCAGACATAGTAAAAATCAGAACAGAACCAATAAAAATGAAACAATGAATGCATTACAAGACTTTAAAACAAAATAATAGTAAATCCAAAATGGGTACAATAATATATCTTGTTACCTTTGAAATAGTTGCTGCCCATGCGATTGCGTATAATAAAATCAAACAAGACCAAACAATAAAATCCAGCCAAACAAAACAATGAAAATGATGCAGGACTTCAAACAAGATAATAGGGAATTAACAATGACTACCACCCTCAGAAGGAGATTCCACATAGATGGTATATTGCATATCGTTACACACAGAATAGATGATCAGACTACTGGATTTAGGCTTACAAAGCTAGTGAAACACTAAACACTACAAGCATTAAGTTGTATCTTAACCTCAAGAGCTATCATCACAGCCTATTTCTCTGGATCAGCTGATTGCTTACGGGGGAGGGGGGGAGCTGCTTTTGTCTCCCTACGCTTGTGCCGGAAGGGACTGGTGTCTGCTTCTCCCCTGCAGTGGTCCACAGGTGGCGTTGACTCGCAGGGAGGGCTTGTTTATTGTTGACCTCTTGTTCTCATCCCCCACAGTCCTAATGACACTGACTCACAGGAAAAGTCTGGCATCTGGATCTCCCTGCAGTGGCCTATGCATGGCCATATGATCCTTTAAATAATCATTGTTATTTGCAGTGCTGGGGTTGAATGTGAGTCCTCACATACTGGAAAGGTGCTCTACCACTTAGCTACATCTTAGCACCTAAATTATTACATATTCTGTGGAAAGTGAATGAATCTGCATTTCATACTTTTCTAATAAACAAGATTAAATAAGGAAAGGGGTATTCTTAGGAATAAGTTTATATTCAGAAAATAGCTTGATTTGAACTCTGCCTTTTTATGTTGACAGCTATTTAAAAAATGAGTTTTAAGCTGGGGTTGTAGCTCAGTGGTAGAGTGCTTACCCTAGATTTGATCCCTAGTACTACAAAAGAACAAACAAAAAGGGAACAAGTTTTAGGGAGCAAACTTAGGTGCTTTAGATTACTTGCTTCTTAGTATTACTGTGATTCTATTTGTATGTCAAAAATAGGAGATAGGACTGTTGAACCTAATAGTAATTTCCTATGTCCTTTTTTTCAGGGCAAAGAGCAGGAGCATACATTTGTCTTTAGACTGGATCATCCAAAAGCATGCAAACATTTGTGGAAATGTGCTGTGGAGCATCATGCCTTTTTCCGCCTCCGAGGCCCTGCCCAAAAGAGTTCTCATCGCTCGGGATTTATTCGACTAGGATCACGATTTAGATACAGGTTAATTTTAATACCAGTTTTCTCTATCTTCCATTCTTTCATGTAGGCTGACCTTCTTTTGTTTTACACTGTAGAAAATAAAGCATGGAAAAACGAAGTGGTTTGACAGAGTCACCCATTTGCCAAAATAAAAAAGCAATATTCTTATTAACTACAATTTCTTGAATAGATAAGAAGTCATATAATTGTACTATGGATTTTATAACCCTTCTTGAGACTTATTTTATATGTTAACTGACTGTCAAGTTAAATTCTTTTAGTAACTAGTTTTATGTATTCTGTGTCCAACAACTGGAAAACCATACGACAAAAGGGTATCTTGCTCTCAGTGAGATTAATCTGAATAATATTTGTAGTTTTTTATTAAGTTGGAGTCCCATTCTTACAAATTTCTTACTTGCCTGAGTTAGAAATGTTTCTGATTATATTATACTGCAGCAGATTATTAGTTTTGACTTTTCAACATGCTGTGAGTATCACGTAGTGAGATTAAAGAGTGGATAATAATAATGTGGCAAGTCAGTTGTAGAGAATTCAGATAAGAGAGCATCTGTTGTACCTTTTTAAAAATAAGGAAACATTTTCTTAGCAGAATTGAAATGGAAATCATAGAAACAGGATGATACTTTTTAAAATGTTTTTGGAAAATTGTTCTGATAAGCATATCATAGTTAGAAACAATAGCTGATAATCTTGCTGAATTGTACACTTTGCACTGAGGAGTGTAGATGGGAGGACATGCAGTAACGGCATGGACATTCTAGACTTATTTGCCGTGTTCCTAGATGATATGCCTGCTTAAGAAATTGCAGTGTAATCTGTTGTGTATCTGTCACAATCCTAAAGTGAAAGAGTGATGATGTAAAAAGAGACACACTAAGATTAGTAGTAGTAGTTCCTTCAGGGTGAAATTCATGTGTGTCTGGTTACTGGGGGTTTAAGGTTGTTCTGTTGATTTGCCTTATTTTAGTGGGAAAACTGAGTATCAGACTACAAAAACCAATAAAGCAAGAAGATCAACATCCTTTGAAAGAAGACCCAGCAAACGATATTCTCGACGAACTCTACAAATGAAAGGTGAAGTGCAACCCTGTCTCAAAACACTGTTCTTTCTGACAATTTATCATATACTCATGTTGTTCACTTGAAAGGAAATTACCTCAATCTCTGTAGGTCTATTCCAGTCAACCAAAGTACTCTTGTAGCTTAAAAAGTTCTGTAAGCTAGACAAGGGGAAATTGCCTATATTGTTAGCTGAGATTAAACTATAGTAATTCAGATGGTGTTCTAAGATTACATTCAATTTTTGTTTTATCTATTTCAGATTTTCTATAGAGCAACATTTTCTCTCCTTTTTTGACTTACAGGTCTCATTCATAATAAAATATTTATTGATTCCTTTAGGAATTAAAAAAATTAGCATGTGATGGACCTATTTTAAATAAAAATTATTTCATACAGTATTAAGAATTCTGTTAAATAGTTTTAAAATTTAATCATCAATATACATCATATGTACATGTTTCTAAACTATTTAAGATGCTTCAATTATGGAAAAAAAGGATGATTTACTTGGACAAATTAAAATTTATGTTTGAGTTTGAATTTGAGTTTGTATTAAAATACAGATTGAATTTTAATTATGTCCATTTTCCAAAACAACTGCCTTGATGTGGCAGTATTGTTTAAATCATAATTTTAGGTGTGGCTATAAATTAAATAATATATAGCTATATCTTTTTTTGTTTTGTGGTATTATAGCTTAAATTCCAGGCGTTGGCATCTTAGTTTGTGATGGTTTAAATCCTGTTACCCCTCGTTTTCCACTGGCAGTGATTCAGAAGCAATCGCCTTACATAAGGGGGCTTATAGATAGTTTGGTTTTCAAAAGGAAGATACAGATACTTAACATATTATTTTAAAAATGGAAATAATTGCTATCATTGACTTTACTGTTGTGAACTCTAGAACACTTTTGTAAAATGGTGTAAAAGTCTCTGGGAAACATGACTTTCATAAAGCAATAAATCAAGGCTTTACTTTGAGGAATAGTGAAGCAGTTTATCATGTAGAGTGAGACTAATGTGATGTTGTTTTTTTATTCTATCAGCAAGTACAGCAAAACCTGAAGAACTCAGGTGAGTAATGTCATAAAGCTAGAAACTCATGTAGAATATTTTGGAAATTAATGTAGTTGCTGCCATTAAATATTTGTATAAGACCTATCTTATATAATCCTTACACATAAGTACCTCAAGGAACAAAGATTATTTTGCAAGTAAGCAGTTTTAGTTTTAGGATCAGTCCCACTTGGTCATGGTATATAATCTTCCTTTAGATATTGTGGGATTTAGGTTGCTAGTATTTTGGTCTGAAATTTTTATGTATGTCTTAGGCTGGTTTTAGTATCAGATATCAGGCCTCAGCAGAAAATGTTTATAATTATTGCCTCCTGTTTTTTGAGATGAGTTTTAAAGAATTGATATTAATTATTCCTTGAATCTATGGTAGAATTCACTGTCAAAACCATCTGATCTGGATTTTCCCTTGTGTGAAGTTTTAAAATTCTTGAGTCTCCTATTATAGATCTATTTTGCATTTTGAATCAGTTTGGGTGTTCATCTTTCTAAAATTTCTCAATCTATCTACTTTTTTGGTGCATAGCAGCTTTCTTTCTAGTGTTGTACTGCTTCTCATTCTTTTTTGAAACTACTTTTGTGTGTGTGGTCAAGCTAAAAGAGTTGTCATTTTTTTTTTTTTTTGTCCTTTGAAATAGAACCAGCTTTTGGTTTCATTGATTTTTTAAAAGAATATTTATTTTTACATTCATTAATGTTCACTCTTAATATTCCTTTCTTCTGTTTGGCTTAGGATTTAGTTTAGATCTTTATTCTGGTATGTTTTGTTTTACAGTACTGGAAACTTCATAGTAGGATAGTACTCTACCACTGAGCTAACACAAAAATTTTAACTGGGGATATAGCTCAATGGCACAGTGCCTACCTACCAAGTGCAAGGTCATGAGTTCAATTCCCCACAATAAAAAAAAAATTTTTTTAGACAGGTTTCACTGTATTGCCCAGCCTCCCAAGTAACTGACATTATGGATGTATGCTACTGCGCCCAGCTTTTATTTTCTTTTAACATAATTCAGCTATAAATTTTCTTCTAAAACTACTTAATTATATTCCATATGTTGTACTTCCATTTTTTTATTCATCTCAGATTATTTTCTAACATGATTTAACAGGACATATTTTTATTTTTATGACCTGTTGGTTACTTAGAAATGTGTTGCTTAATTTCCACATATTTGTGAATGTCTGAATTTTTTTTCAAATTTTATTTCTTTGTGGCTAGAGAACAAACTTTGTATGACTTTAGATCCTTATGTGTATTAAGGCATACTTTTGATAGCTCCATTAATTTTAGTAATGTATATTATTGTACATATAATGTTATAAAGCATTTCAAAAACTGTTGTATTATGGTCTGCTGGAATGTCTATTAAAAAATCAGACCGTACACACAAATCGTTTCTTCTAAAGTTTATTTGTACTGGTTTGGGGTGTGAAATATGGTGAGACTCACCTTGAAATTATCCTATTCAGTTTTTTTCACCTGGAAAATTATTAAAGCTATACTTTGATTAGGGTTTCAGTACAAAAGCACTCTGTTTTGAACAAAGACCACTCTGAGATTTCTTTAACTATTACTTGGCTGTTAAAAATAACAGCGAGAAAGTAAAGCATTCTCTTTATTGGGAAATTTTTTTTTTCTTTTTCTTTTCTTTTTTTTTTTTTTTCTTTTTTTGAGACAAAGTCTTGCTATGCAGTTCAAGCTAGCCTTGGGCTCACTTTGTAACACAGGCTGGTCTGGAACTTGTAACAATCCCCCTGCTTCAGCCTCCTGAGTGCCTGAATTATAGGAATATGCCACACTATGCTTGGCTTACATTTATTTCTAAGATAAAGCTTTTAATAGAAAGCTAGTGGGAAAATTTCAGAGGTACTATATATTTTTTAAACATTTTGTTTAATACATCATGTCTTGCTTTCCTGAAAAGGTATCTGGAACAATGTATTATATCTTAAAATAGTGAAAGTCCACCTTTTTGTGGACTTCGTAGAAATATGAAAAAGGCATTAAGCCATTATATGATGTTGAAAAGTTAAGACTTACAGTAACACCTCATTTCCCCAAATTAGTTTGTTCCAAAGTCTTCTCTGTGTTTGTAAACAAAACCCAAATGGTTTGTAAACAAAAGCGGTCCTGTGTACCACTGTATTTGCAAAATAAAAGGTCCTGTAAGATTTAGTCACTTTCCTATTGCTGGAATAAAATACCCAACACCTGCAGCTTAAAGGAGGAGAGGTTTATTTTGTCTCATGGATCTCAGAGGGTTCAGTCTGCAGTTGGCTGACTTCAAGGTAGAAGGGTGTTGATGAAGGACAGCTGATCACCCTGAGGCAGTGAGGAAGCAAAGAGAGAAGGTAGGAGCTGGGAAGGAGCAATAGCCTGCAAAGGCACACTCCCAGTGACACCTCTTCAACTACACCTTGCCATCTAACACCTCATTTAGCTATGAACTCATAATGGACTGATCCACTGAGGTATAGCTTCCCCATAGCCCAGTCACCTTCCAACAGCCGCATTTATGAATATATGAAAATTTTGGGAGACATTTTCCATCCCAGTCACAATGAAAATGTTCTAAAGTACATGTTTCTGATTAGAAACTGAACATGAAAAAATCTCTTAGAATTAAAATTAACTTAAAAGTAATGCTTTTGGTGCAGGCTAATACTAGAAATTGGATGCCTAAAGCAGTGACAGCCTTTTTATTTTTAATTAAGAATAGCCTGTTAGAAAAGAAGTGAAGAGGGAGCCCCAACTCTGCTGAAGGTTATTGAGAGCCACTTACAACGTTGCATGAGAGAACCCGTGCTTGAACTCACATGCGTGCCCTTTTACTTTGGCCTTGCAGTTGTTTACATGAATGGTTTCACTCCAGTGAACCGTGGAAAATAATATTTTTTGAAAGGACATAGCAGTTTGACATAAAAAACGTCTTGACTGTATACTCTGCAGTTTTAGGTTTTTTTAATTGCCTAATGATAGTAATTTTCCTTATACTGGCATCCTTATACTGTTTTGTCTCCTTGTATTGTTTGACAACTTTCTTGTGAGCCTTACTCAAAGCTTATTAAGACGTGGTGATATTAACTGGATAGTCCACATTCTGGTTCCTTACCAATATTTTTGAGAATGGGTCCTGGCCCAGGCTGGTCTCAAACTTAGGGGTTCAAGTGATCCTCCTGCCTCATTGTCCTGAGTAGCTGGGACTAAGTGTGTACTGCTGAGTCTTCTAGTGCTTTTTATACAAGCTGAACAGGAAATGGAGAAAAAGAAGAAACAAGTAGAGGGGCTATAGAAATAAAAAAGGTCAGTTTCTACATGTGATTATTTCAAAGGGAAAGCTATGACTAGGTTAGTAATGAAAAATTCTTTAATTATTTCATACTCCTGAAAGTAAAATGGTATATTTAATTGTAAGAAAACGGTGCTTTCTGTAGTGTAACTTACCTGAAAAAAAGAAGCTGTGATTCAAATAATTTATTATAAGCATTTTTTCTTATGTTAATCTTATTTATTTTTTATTCATAAATTCAACTGAAGTTATTTCCACATAAAGGAACAGCTTCTAGAGCATAACAAAGGGACTGGAGTATCACAGACAAGGGACTTTAATTTCTGTAGCAAGCAAGCAAGCTGCAGCATCAATAATGTTCAGGATCATCATTTACTTATATTAGCATAACTTTTTGGGAAGAGCAGTACAGTAAAAAGAGGTTGTGCTTTACTTGCGTATTTTTCAATTACCTTGGCAATGGAGCTACACTTTTCTGTGTTTCAATGATTTTTGTAATTGATTTGAAGGTAGAGTTACAAAGTTCTTAAAACTGAAATTATATTTCAAGTTATATATTATGAGTAAATAATTAACAAAAAAAAACTATGCCTTTAATAAATAAGATTGGAGAAGAGGAGATCAGTTAGATTTTAATAAGAGATTTTTCAGATCAACTTAGTGTATATTTTATGAAGCTCTAGAATAGAGGACTTAGAAGACTCCAAACATAAATGATAGTAAAAAGGAAGAAATGCTCATTACTCTGATTTGATCAGTGCATCCTGTGTGCATATGTTGAAATGTCACACTGTATCCGTGACTGTTTAATTATTTCATGTTAAAAATTTTTGAAAACAGATCATTTAATCTAGTTATCCTCATTAAACAGTATTGTTGAACAATTTTTCTTGTTTGTTGACTGGTTGATTTTATCACTTTTCTTTGTTCTTTTGTTAATTATTAATTTAATTGTCCTAAATTTCATGCACTTGAGGAACCTAAGGAACAGAGAGCGGAGTTAATGACACAATTTGAGTTTGACTCCAGACGATAGCAGTGCAAGTTCTGGTGATTGCACCTGTAATTGAAATGTGGTTCATATAAAGTAGGATATAAATGGCCCCGCTCCTCATTACCTGGCCTTTCAGTGGGCCTTAAAAGAGGCCCACTTTTACATTGTATCTTGAGTTCTTTCTTTAGGTTGGGTTTCATCTTTAGGTAGGTGTTGTTTTGCTCTAATCCTCTAAGAAATGCTGACATTTCTTAGTCTGGATGCTGTGGTCAGATTTTGTGTTTGAGAAGCTTTGTCGTTAGTAGAGTGACATCTTAGCAAGGTTATTCTGTTCTTGAATATTGTTATGAAGAGGTATGTGCCAGCCTGACACTCCCATTGACCTGCTTTTAAGTGTGCTTGGTGTGCCTTATCCTTTAAGGAGCTTAATGATAAGTGTTTGATTGTATTTAATTGTGTATCTCATTTTCCTGGAGGATGGTGCTGCCATTAAATCTGTAGACTGTTTTTTCACTTTCAAGAAATTTTCTTGTAAAAACTTTTAATAAAACTTCTTGTACATTGTATTTTTACTTCAGAGGTACCAATTATTGTGTTAGAATATCTGAAGTTGGCAGACATTTTTCCTTCATTCTGATGGAGTAACATTTGAATTCTTATTTTATTGAATGCATTATTTGGTTTTCTACTATTTTACAGTTTGTTTTTGTTATAGATTGAGAGGGTTTGAAGTTTTTTTGGAAGGGAGAGCAGGTTGGATGGTGACACAGAGTAACTCTTAAATATATTTATAAATCATTTGGAGAAGAAAGCATACATAGAAATTTCTGACTTTATAGTAAAGCCTTTGGAGTAATAAAATGCTGAGCTCTTGGTGACAGTGGAAAATACTGAGAGAGCAAGAATATATAAAAGTGACTGGTACATTCATGTGGGACTTTGTGCTGGATTTCTTTAAGGAATTGTTTATGCTTTTCTTTCTTTTTTGCTATCTTTGTCCAACGAATAAACAAGATAAAAAGTAAATGTCTAAAGCAAGACTAAGTGCTCACTTTGGCAGTACCTATTCTAAAGCAAAATTAAATGTTTATGGAAATATCAAAAAAGCAGCCTATAAAAAAGCAAATCTTTTTTTTTAAAAAGAATAGCAAGTATGTGCCTATAAATGTTTTCTGGGCATCTAACAGTCTTAGTTTTAGATACTACTGATAGATTTTTTTTTTCCTTTAACAGAAATGTTGAAGTCTTTGATGCTATTTTCACTATTGTATGTAGTCTGAAAATTAAAGCCTTGCAATTTTAGATATAATTCCTTAATAGATTTTCTCCCCATTGCAGTGTTCACAACAGTGTTCTACACCAGAATAATGAATCACAACAGGTAAGATATTATTAAGCTTCAAAAACACTAGAACATTTTAGTTAATTATATTAAATAATATTAATTTCATTTTCTTCATCTCTTTTAAGTGACTCAGTAATGTCTAAGTTCTTGTTTTAAGATGTTATAATTAGAGCAAATGCTCTATAAAACATTTTTTTGTCCCTGTAATTCCAGGAAAATTAAGAAAATACTAATATTCAATAAAATCATTATAAGAGCCGAGTGTTTATCACTATATAGATAGGATCCCATTTTAGTACTCTATCTTTTCTCTAAGAAAAATAGGTGATTTTTATAATTTTTGTCCAAAGGCGTGGGGTGTGAGATCTACTGTGCCTGTGATTCCTTCGCCATCCTCTGGTCCTGTGCTGGTAGAAATAGAGAATATTCCAAGGAGTTCTGGGATGGATCAGCATGACAGGAAATGGTTTGTTAATTTCTTAAACCAAATTATTGCTTGTTTAATTATTTCTAAATTATATGCTATAATCTTGGAATACTTTAAATATGGTTAAAAGCAAATTATTCATATTTGTGAGCTGACAAGCATAATGTTAAGCAGTCAGTCATAGAAGTGAGGAAAATAAGGTATATAGATGAGGAAGGGAGTGCAGTTGTCCAAATGAAAAACATGAACTGGCTGTCTTTGTTTTGATGAGCATGATCTGGGAGTGGTATATAGGTCTCTATTGAAAAAACTTTCCTGCTAGTCACTAGAACTCTTTCCCAGATCCATAAGAAAATGTTACATGTTTTTCCATACAACATGATGTTATGTTACAACTTTAGATGTTTTCTTCACTAAAGACTAGATGTAAAGTCAAAAAGGAAAATGATTGAAGTCTTATAAAATAAAGCATGAAATATACCATATTTTGGAGATTCAGAGATAATCTGATAAGAGCAAAGATATTTATTTAGCTTTCCAGAGTCTTTTTCTAGACTGATAATAAATACACAAATATGGATATTTTGTGGCTTACTGGAGTTGATCGATTGATTTAATCCTTTCCCAAATGTATGCGGCTTCAGGAGGGTGGTGCTGCTTGGGAATTACTTGATTTGGTGATCATATTGTGTGTATCATCTGTTCAAATTTTGTGTTTATTTATTATTAAACAAACTTTGATAATTCATAGGATTTTTCTGTTTTTCTCTTGCTCTTAGTTGGGTTAGTACCTGAAATCTAATGAGTTTCTGTGGTGATCTCAAGGTTTTGGTCAGCTTTCTATGCAACCAGTTCTTCCTTCATGGTGGTGGGTCAACAGTGGTTGGTGATTATATTTAGTCTTTCCTATGTAATTTTTGTTTTTCTTGTTTGGCTTAACTAACTGCAGGGTGCTTTGCTCTTGGGGCGGATATTTTTACTTCAGTTCCGAGTAACTTGCGATTAAGATCAAGAGGATTTCGAATTTTTCCTTTTTAAAAATTTTTTTCTTCTTAACTGTGCTGTATGGTGAGGCTACTTTGTGCATGTGGACACACACTTATTTTCAAGAATGAGACTGTTAAATGTCAAATTTTAGTTCTAAAGCCTTTTAAAAAGTTTAATTCCTTACTGAAAATACAGCTCCAATAAATAACTGTTTCACCTCCTTAAGGTTACTTTCCATTGATGTACTGGCAAAGAAAAGCAATACTGTAATGTCAACAATAAAAGAGCTGCCTTAGTATGTATTTGCCTTTTAATAAAGAATGAAGATTTGGCTAGTTTGCATCCTTTGTTCTGACATTAAACCTTTGAGTTTTTTTCACCTTATTAGGTATACATTTAAATGTCTTCATTAGGCCCTACCCAGATACTTTGCTGCATCCTCTAGAGAGCGAATGTATGTATTGGATCTGATTGATTTTTCAAGAGAAATGAAAAATTTTGGAGCTGTGTGTCCTCCTTTTATGTAGTTGTGCTGAGACCTTTTCTGAAATGGAGTAAAGTAATGATCCCTAAAATCTGATGAGCCTCAGTGTGTGTTTAACAGGGCATAGAACTGAATGTGGCTCTGGCATGTCTTGGAACTAATGGATTTTCTAGCCTTATTTAAAATACATTGTGCATTTAATTCTGAGTTTCTGCATGCCTTAAAAGAATATGGAACTTTCCTCCTTTAGAAAGGTTAAATTAAATTTCAGAATGCTCCCTAGGTTTGAATACTTGGGCAGAATAGTAGACCATCTTATTTCTTGCAGACAATTTGTAGCCAGTTTAAACCCAGTCCCTGTTGAAGTCTTTAGCTTTTTGTTGCTGATATTTTAAATGGTGTCATTAATTTGGTGGATATTTAATCAATAACTCAAAATTCACCACTTCATGTAATTTAAATATATGTCATTTATAAACAACAAGAAAACTGAATAGTACATTTATAAGGGAGAGCATAAGCCTGATTTTCTAAATTTTCAGACTTAAATTGACTAATGATTTTTATGAGTCTGATAAAATAATTTGATTTGAAGAAAATATTTTTATTGTTTAAAAAAAGCCTTCCACATTTGTTGTGAAAAATCCTTTTCAGTTTTCCTGAGGGAAAAAGTTAAAGACTGATATTTTGGTTGAGTTAGGAAAATTACACTATTTTAAAACATTTGAGAGATATTTTATATTTGGGATGATTTTTCTCTTTGTAGTTGTTTGAAATAATCTACTTCCCTTTTGCCATATTGTGAAATTTTGATTTGCTGGTCCTTGGCAGAAAATTTTTCTATTGGAGGACTGATCACATCTAACCCATAACTATGTGTCTGCATGTTTCAGTCTTCTAATTCTGTAGACTTGTTCTGTAGCACTGCAGTAAAAGGTGTCTAATATTCTTATTAAATTGGTTCTTGGAGGGGAGTTAAAATCGCATCACAGTACCTGTACCTGTTGTATTTCATTTTGATGTCCCCTGAACTTTGGCTGAAAACATACAGTGATTATTAATTGGGAACACTGATACAAAATTGCATGGCCTCTGAAGTTTTTTTTTTTAAATATTTTTAATTGTTTTCTGGATTTCTGTGTTGTGAAATCTCTCAATTTGGGAGACAATTTTCATAATTGTCCTTCTCTACATAAGTCTTTGTTCTTGAGTAGACTTCACCTTTCAAATATTTGAATTAAGTAGATTGTAATTTTGTTCTTTGTTTCTGGGTATTTTTGTTTTTGTTTGAGATAGGTTCTCGATACATAGTTTCCTCCAACTTGCATCTGGCCTCTTGCCTTAGTCTCCCAAGTGCTAGAATTACCAAATGTGTACCACTACACTGCAATATTTATTGCTTTTCATTGAAACCCAAACATTTCTGCCTTTGAATTTTTTTTTTTTGAGCAGTATCAGGAACAGATATAGAATGTCTTTTTCTCTGTGAAATTTCCCTTTAATTAATTTAGCTAATTCTGATTACTCACACAAATTGTTACTTTTCCAGTATATATAATTTTGTGTATTTCTGCTCTTTGTTGTTCTTGAATGTTGTTGCATGGAGTATGTGTTGGTAGATGCCCAGAGCAATGGTGCATGCTAATCGCATTGCTTTTTTCCTGATTACCTCTTTCACATCTGATTTCTCCAGTTCCTACTCACTAACTCTGCTCCCTTCCCACTCCCCAACCATGCAGGCTCTCTGCTGCCAGTGACTGCTGTCAACATGGTGGAAACCAGCTGAATTCAAGGGGCCTGCCCCCACCCCAGACCGCACATAGAAACTACCCAGACTGTGTCCATGAGCACAATGTGAAGAATGCAGGAGTCCGTCATGGTGCTCATTTTCATGGCCACACAACCATGACTGAAATATGAATGTTAAGCCTTTTAGGCCTTGGGATGCTTGTCATCCAAGTGGATGGTGTATCTTTTCTGATCTTTTTGAAAGATTGGTCACATAAGGAATATTTGGGAGAGTTTATTTTATACTGAGCCATTAATTTTCTAGTGCTGTTTCTGATTGAATTCTTCTTTCGAAAGGAAGAGGAGCTTAATAAGCTGTATGCCATCCATGACAGTGACAGGTGTTGCCATGTTGGAAAGTGCGTGTATGCCACTGTGACTTTGGAGAGGGTTTTCATGATTTTAGCCTGTTAATAAATGACTCAATATCTCCCAGGAAGTTTGTGTTTGGCTAACAATTGTCACTCCACCACATGCTATCCATATACATTGAGATTTAAAGAAAGATTAGTGTTAAAAGCACTTCCAAAAGAAAGCATCATCAGTCTTGATGTATCAGCCTTTTATAGTATTTTTATAATATTGTTTTTATACACTGTTTTAATTTCTTAAAGTGACTAATTACTTAATTTTAGTTGTCTTTTAATTGATAAAAATTGTAATATACTTTCTAATAAGCACAAGTATTTTAAATTACCAATTTAGAAATCACATTAATGGTATGAGCCATGTAGAGAGATAAATCTGATTGGTTACTTTGAATGGTCAACCAGTTGTTAACTGAATGGTTGATTACATCATTACTGAATGGCTATACAAAATGGAAAATGTATGTATTTTTAAACTTTATTTTCTATTTCATCTCATACACTTCACAAAATGATTACTCAGGTTTTCAACAACCTCATAACCTGGTCTTGAACAACCTTTAAAATTCTGATACGAAAGCATTTATCATTTTTAGATTGACTGGATATGTATTGCTATCTTTGGACCTCTTTGAACTTTGGCAGGTAACTAATCAAGCCTTTTGTTTGATTTATAGAGGAAAATTAACTGGAAAAACACATTTCTGATGAGAAAGGAAGCATTTCCTTTAGCATTTTTTCAAATTTTAGGAAAACTTTTAAAATATAAATAGAAATCTATGTTTTATAGTCTGAGGATTCATACTGTTTCAAGGTAATGAAACTTCATTATAAACACCCTAACCCGTTTAGTCCATCTTGTTTATTTTAGAGGTCAGTTTATCCTACAAATTACTCTGTGGGATACTAATGAAGACTTTGGAGGGCTTTAATATTGGGCTGTTGGTTATAAATATTATTATAGCTTATCAATAGAAGGCATAAAGAAGCAGAACTAATAATGTTTAGAGCATGATATTTATAGGCAGGTTTTAGCCTGTGAGTTTACCATTATAATGGAAGGGGATAAATGCTCAAAGTATTCTTTCCCATGTGCTTCTGGATATGAACGGATGCTTATCTTAAATAGCTCAGCTCCTGACTGTTAAACCTAAAATCATTTGATGTGCTTAAAAATATCCACTAATGACTCTCACACTAGTTTGAGAATTTACATAGCTCAATTTGTTGTTAAATATTATTTGTGGTATTTTTTCTTAAAAGAATTGGTATCATAACATTTTAAGCTCAAAATCCTTGATTTGTGCTATTTAAAAAAAGATTTTATGAGCTGGGGATGTGGCTCAGTGGTAGAGAGCTTGCTTTGCATGCACATTATTATTGCTTCTAGCAGGAGGTGAGAGGTGTGGAATGTCTTCTGGGAGTGGACTACGAGTCCCCTGTAATGAGTCTCCATCTCTCTTTGGGTCCTTGCTCTCACTCTGGTAAAGAACAAAGAAATGGGGGAGTCAAGACTGATATAATGTAGAGTAAAAGTTAATTTAAAATATAGCAAATGAAGAGGAAGCAGAAGAGGAGCTATGTTAACAGCAGAGTGGTCCTGCAAGATCTGGAGTATGAGATGTGTTCATACTTATAAGGACAGATTTTGTTTATTGGTGTGGGCTAGGCCAATTGTGGTCTCAGCTTTTGTTTCTGGGAAAGGGCAAGCATACAGACTAAATGTAACACTTTCATAAAGGATACAGTAGGGTACCTTTTTTTAAAAACGTGGTATACAGCTTTCTGTTTTGTAGATTTCTCTATTTTGTAGATTCTTCCATATGCTTTAGGATTTCACATCAGTAGTTGAGCATTGCTTACCCAAACATCTGAAATTTTAAGTGCGCCAGATGTGAAACTCTTTAGGGCAGAGATGACCGTACAAGTAGAAAATTTCCCTCCAAATCTCATGTGACAAATTGTAGTCAAAAAGACAGGTGCTATAGCAAGATCCTGTCTCAGAAAGACGGGGAAGAAAAGTGCTCTAAAAATACACTATTGCATAAAATGACCTTTAGACTATGTGTGTGAGGTGTATATGAAACATAAATTAGTTTCATTTTTAGCCTTTGGTGCCATCCCCCAGGTATCTTCATTTATATGAAGATATTCTAAAACCCAAAACACTTTACTGTTTTCAGATACTTTGGTTAAGGGATATTCAGCTTGTATCATGAATATTTGTTCTTGCTACTGGTGTTTTTAAAATGGCTATACATGTTTCTGGAGTAATGAGGAATTTATAATCTTGTCATTAACCTAGCTCTACCCTGTACTTTATTATGCCCAAAGGGTCAGTGATCATAAATTCTAGATTATAGAAATAATACCCTCTAGAAGCACCCTTTTGATCAAGGAATTTACAACACAGAAATCCAGGGTCACATGCTGGCATGCTAATTAGTACTTCAGCTAATTTTATGTAACAATTTCAACATCTTACATGAAGGGTTTTTTTTTTAAAGAGAATTTTAAAAAAAAATACAAATGATACAGAATTTCAAAACAAGACAGAGGTTGTAACACAGGACTGTAATCGCAGCATTCTGGAGCCTGAGGCAAGCAAATGGTTGCAAGTGTGAGACCACCCTGAATCGCATAGTGAGATTCTGTCTCAGAAAGACAAAAATCCAAAATAAGATGATAGGATATTAACAATGGTTATTAAATTGCATATTGTTGTCTTCAAAATAGTTGCTCAAATTACCATATATAGACATGAAAAATTGATCAACAATAAAAGCACTAATTGTTCCTTTCAGTGAACTAATAGAATGAACAGTACAATTATCTTAGCTATCCTGTGTGTGTATATATGTGTGTGTATATATATAGATAGATAGATAGATATAGATATATATTTCTTGTTTCCTCCTTTCCCCCATCCCAGGTTTTTTTTTTTTTTTTCCTTTTGAGCAGTTTCTTTCCCTTGCACAATATTTACCGTACCTTTTGGATCGTATTTACTCTATCACTTTCTTATACTAGGGAGACAATACAATGTTTATACATTCAGGTCTGATTTATTTCAGTTAGGAATATGATGTCTGGCTGCATCCATTTACCTAGAAAAGTCTCAAGTTTATCTTTTTATAGCTGAGTAGTATTCCATCATATTAAAAAACAAACTGCAATCTTTCAATCCATTCTTCAATTGATAACTATTTGAATTGTTTCCCTGCGTGTGGGCTGAGAATCAGACATCTCATGTTGTCCTGTCCCCCATCTCGTGTCCCCCCTCCCCCTAACCCCTGCCTAGCAAGTGGGAGCCAGTGAACTACACATCTTGTGAAAAGATTGGCTATGTTATTTAGTATGAGCTCTCCATATGCAAAGATAAGGACAACCATTTGGAAGAAAACAAGAGACCATATGACAGATAGTGAAGATCTCTGGTTGTCTAGCTTTGAAATTTATGCTTTCTTACGTCCCATTCTGTTCTGTTTTGTGTTTAATTTTACTCCCTTTTAAAATAAATTTAAAAAATAAATAAATTGTTCCAAGATTTAACTATTACAAATTGTGATGCTATAAACATAGGTGCACGTGTAAATGCTGTGGTGTGATGCTTTTAATTCTCCTAGGAAGATACCCAGAAGGAAAATAGCTGGGTCAAACAGGACCTCAAATCCTAGATTTTTGAGGAATCTCCACATTCATTTCCACAGTGGTTGCACCAGCCTACACTTCCACCAATAGTGGAGAAGAATTCCTTTTTCCCCACAGCCCTTCCAGCATTTGTCATTGGATTATTTTTTGATGGTAGCCATTCTTTCTGGTAGTAAAATGGAATCTCAGTGTTGTTTTAATTTGTGTCTCTCAAATGACCAATGAAAGATACTGAACATTTTTCATACATTTATTTGCCATTTGTATTTCTTCATCTGAAAAGTGTGTATTGATCTCAGATGCCCATTTTTGGATTGAGTCTTTGAATTTGGGGGACCTGATTTTTTTAAAAATTCTTTATATGTTCTAGATATAAGTTCTTTGAGGGACAATTGGCTAAAGTTTTTTCCCAGTTCATGGATTTTCTTTTCACTTAGGTTGGTTATGTTTTAACTGTGTCTTTATGGACAGGGAAACCTAAAGAAGCATAGTAAAGTTGGGAACCTTCACACATGAAAATAAATAAGCTTTAAATTAGATAATTTCTTTTTGTGGTGTTTTCCTATCTCTGATTTTAATCTAACTTGTCAGATCTTCATATGATAATCATAGATGCACTTTAATCACTTACCAGTCCAATTATTTTAACTACGCACTGCCTAAGTGGCATTTAGGGTAAACTGTTAAGTGGGCTTAATGAATTTACAGATGGAAGTAGGAACTTAATTTGTTCTACATGCAAAGTATATCAATTTTTAAAAGCGGCTTATATATAAACGTTCTAATATTGCATTAACAGTGATTCACATTTTTCTTGGATGGAGCTTATTTAAAGTTTTAGTCCCCCTTCTAAATTTATTATGTATAACACTTATGTGGATCTTTATTGTTAAAGTGATCCAAAATATAAAAAGGTCTGTGTAAACATATCAAGATATAAAAGAGAAGTGTCTTCTGAATGGAGGACAGAGAGCATGAAACAACTGAGCCTTCCTTAATTATAATAGTTTCTTCTAATTACAAGCCTTTTATGTATTAGTTGTGCTAAAAAAGATTTTTGTTAACCTTTACCTTATTATCATTTCATTTTGCCAAAACAGTAACATACATTTGGAAGGTAGAGAGTGGAGAGCATGGCGTCTTTGGGTTTCAGAAGAAAGAAGAGTGTTGTGGAGACGACTGGCTTCACAGAGCATATTAATTCTTCAGCTTTGATCTCTTTTACCTTCCTTGTATTTTCAAATGCAAATTCAAGAAATAGATAAGACAGTTGTCTAATATTGGTGCAGCACTCTAATGGTGGAAGCAGTAGTTAAATTTGAACCATGGTATTTTTAACTGTTTTGGTTGGACAAACTCTTACTTCTAAACAATAGTTTTTTGCTTTAACAAGTTGTTATTTTGTGTTTGCTGTTGAATACTGGGTTTGAAAATAATAACAAGTTGCATTAATTTATTGTTTAACCTTAGGTATTGGGGCTTGCATATGGCTTTGCAAGAACAGAATCTTGTGCCAATAGCACCCTCCTTTGTACTTTCTTCCTGTATTTTAATGTAAATTATACCTTACCATCAATTATATCTTGCTTCAGAATTCTGGCAAGCACTTTCATGTGAGGTGCTTTTATGTAAGGGCTTGAATTTGAAACATTAACTTTAGTGGCATAGAAATCAGAATGTGGAGCATGACACTTTCAGTAACTTCATTTCTTTAATCAATTGTTGTCCATTGCTAAGTAGTAATACACTTTAGCTCCTTGCAGCTTTTTGGAGTGAGGAAAGTGGGGCATAGCCTTCCTAAAGAATTAGTAAAGAAAGGAGAAAATTTTTAAAGAAATTGACAAAACGAAAAACATTTTTGTGGCTTTTTCTGATATGTATTTTTATACTGAAGTGGAAAAACAAGTAGTCTTGGTCTTCCTGAGGGAATTGTTCTCACAAAACTTTTCTTTAAATTAATTACCTACACCTCTGTTCCTTACAAGCAACTGTGGCCTCAGTTCTAGGTGGTGGTACTTTTGCAGTTTGTTCTTGATGGCTGGCCAATATTGTGTTTACGTTGACATGGAGAACAGTTATCTGACTGGGAGAACAGCGTTCTACAAGGATTGTGACTGAAGATTCTGAGTGGTGCTGCTTCCTCTTAAAAGCAGGTTCAACAGTTGGAATTCTTATTTTTTGTCATCATTGTTGATGAAGGAAATTGTGCATTTTTAACTAGTTTTAATAAAGGAGAATTGAGATTTACCAGTGTATGGTTAGGGTTTGTAAGAGCATACATACTCTTTTTTTTACAGCCTTTGTGTACAGACATGCTTCCCAGTCATTGTCAGTAATAAATGAAAAATATTTTAAGTTTATATTTAAGGAATAGAATAAAAGCAAAGAATTAAAAATAAGAGATGATGATAGGTGGTTACGGGCTTGATTTATCTTGTGAAACTAATACAATAGTATTGAGAAATTGTGGAAAACATCCTAATATGTAAAATGTCACTAGATATATACTGTTACACAGAAGAGGTTCTTAAAACTATGTCTGTAACCCAGCCATTAGTTTCAGATATTATATTCTACATTATAAGATCCTTTCTGGAAGTTAGAAAGAAGACCTAGGTTTAATCGGTTTGCATTAATTCTTTCTGGGGACACCATCAGCAAAATTCTTGGAAGTGATTAGAAAGAGCTGGGAACATTTGGGTACTAGAATATTCAGGTTATCATTTTGGAGTTTTATAACTGTCCAATAACAGTTAAAAGTATTTGATTGGATTGGAAAGGCATTGAATTACAGTATCAGCTTGAGTCTGGATTTGGTAAGGTGGTGTGGAGAATTTAAGTTTTTCATGAAAGATTTGAAGAGTGTTTTTAATTTACCTTAAACCTATCAGAGTAGCTGTTTGGTCCTTGATGTTTTTGATTTTTTCTTTTACACCTACATACAATGACTCTTTTGCATATATCCTCAAATTTCTTGGCCTTCCCCTGTTCACATCTGGTTAAATCCCACTCTATTGTGCGTGTCGATGGTGAAACACATACAATCTTACTGAATGATTTTTTTTTTGTACCAGGAATCAGACTCACGACCTTGCACTTGCCAATGCTTATGCCACTGAGCTAAATCCCCAGACCCTGTTCCCTATTGAATGGTTCTTAAGCATTGACCGTGAAGTTTGAGGGAGCCTTCAGAGCTGCCTGATAGACTGTGGCATTTTCTTTACGCATTCTTCCACTGTGCTGGGTAGTATTTCTCCTTTTCCCATCCTTTACTGCTTCCTCACGTCTCACTTTTTATTCTCAGCTGATGGATGACCTTGCTTTTTATGTCACTGACAAAATAAATAGAGGAGATCCTCTGTATCTTCCCTCTGTCTAATCAGAGAATGTGTCTGCATTTGGATATACATCCTTTGCCCTAGGTGAACCATCTGCCTGTCCATTGGTCCATTACTTCTTTCTCCTTTATTACTCAAGAAAACCAAATCAGCAATTTTCCCTTCTCTTCTGTGTCACCAATTTTTCCTATCACCTAAAATATTCTTACCAGTACAAAATATCCTATATCTTAAATCATCAAAAAAGAAACTCTTGAGGCCAGGGATTTAGCTCAGTGGCAAGTGTGCGGTTGTGAGTTCAATCCCCGGTACCCCTCCCCCCCCAAAAAAAGAAACTCTTGAAACTACATATTGCTCTGCCTATTCCCTCATTTATTTCATTGATAGCTAAACTCTTGGAAAACATGTCTGGATTCATTCTTGTACTCACTATCTCCTTTCTCTTTACCCTTAAACCTGTTCTAATCAGAGCTTGTCTCAGACACAGAGAGACTGGTATAATTCTGTAGGTTGCATCGTTCATATATTTTCGACAATGGCTTTCCAGCAGATGGCACTAAGTGTCTTATTCTAATAAGATAATTATGTGAAAACTTTACAACATCCAAAGGTAAAGTGTCTTCAGGAGGTACATGGTTCAAATCTAGGCTCTGCATGCGCTACTAGTGTTACACTACGTCTTCACCAGAGTAGCTTTTGTTAGATGACATATGACCTAGATTTCTCATTTCTAATCCATTTTCAGTGGCTTTTTCTTTATTCCAAACATTTGCTTCTTCATGAGATACTTTCCTCCCTTAGCTTAGGGATACTACTCTTGTTGTACTCAAGCTTCTCTAGCCATCATTTTTATGCTAGTTCTTCCTCTCCCTAATGCCCTAAACCCTAGGACCTTTTCTCTCTTTTATATAATATCATTTTTCTCTGTAATCTCAAGTAATGTTAGGATTTTAACTACCATCTATATGCTAGTAGTTTCTATTTAATATGAGCAGCCTGAACCTTTTATTTTCAGACTTAAATATGCTACTGCCCTTTTGACATCTTTCCTTAAACATCTTAAAAGCATTTCATTTTTTAAAAATGTTTTGAAATAAAGTTATTCATAACATTTACAAGAATAGTGCTATCAGCTCCCAAACAACCCATCCTAATGTTACTTTTCTTAGTGATGTCCCATCACTTTGCTTTATTATCAAAACTAAAATTTTGATATTTTTCTATCTCTGAGTATGCCAGGATGTACTTGACATTCAGTTAGATGTATGAATATGGAGGCCTGTTTCTGACTTCTGATGAGACAGGAGTAAACAAAATGTATACGCTCTTTTGATGCAGCATAGAATCTATTGAAGAATACAAAATGACAGACTTGTAAACATAGCATATGTAAGATGACACAAAGTGAGGGCAAAGGAGATAAGAATGGTCAGAAAAGACTTTTTGACAAGAAACGTGAAGGTTTCAGAATGAACCAGTAGAGAAATAGGGTTTAGGCAGCACTAAAAGTACAAAGACCCTGGTGGAGATCATGTGTACTTGAAGAAGATGTATTGAATGAGTCTTCGAGGACAAATGAACTAGGTCACCCTGGTAGACGATAATGGGGAAAATGTTGTCACTGTGAGGATTTGGGTTTTTGCTTTGAGATGAAGGTACAGAAGGTATGAACAGAGGAATGTCCCCTGGCCCCCAGTATATCCAGAACCTGCCACTTAACTGATACAAGTGTAAATCGTTAGGCAAGCAGGGCCCTAGACGACTAGAAGAGGTTAATGTTAAGGCAGCTTCCCGGTATTTGCATCAGTTTTCCAGTGATACAGAGAATCCAGGAGCATTAGACAGCCAATCATTACAGGTGAGTGGTCTGTGACAAAGGAAATTTTAAAGTAGCACAGGGCAAGGTGTAGTTGAAGAATGACGCATTTCATTTGAGTAAAGAATGTAAAACTCAGATTTTGTTTTTCTATCTTTTTTTTTTTTTTTTTTTTTTTTTTTGGTACCGGGGATCGAACTCAAGACCTTGCGCTTGCAAAGCAGGCACTTAAGCCACTGAGCTAAATCCCCGGCTATAACTCAGAAATGTTGTAATGTGATAGTGGACACTTGAGTATTTCTGTGCTGCAAGTGTAGTATATTTATTCCAGTATAATATTTAATGCTTAGTTCTGTAAAGTAGGCTGGCATAGAAATTAAGGCAAAGAAATGATATTTAACATCCAAAGTCATATGGTGACTATGTACATGGTGAGACAGTTTCAAACTCTTCATAGCTTAGAGCTCTGTCTCACCCCAAGAGTGGGACCTAGAGTATGAAGAGTAAAAAGAAGTGTAGTAGTGACTCTGCTTTAGAACGGTAACTAGAGAAAGTGTCAAGGATAAATGCCATTTGGAGGAAAACGATACAATTACCTATGTTTATCCATATTATGTAGATTGACTTAAAAACAGATATATCTTCACTTTTGTAAAAATGTATATAATAGTATGTGTACAAGAATAGGACCCAGATGGATAAACTAGATTTTCAGATAATGTAAATAAGAGAGACATTGTTTTTGTAGCTAATATACTGTTTCAAGTAAGTTTAAAAAATAATCTCTAGGTATGTAGGAAGACAAACTGTTTCAGTATATACAGGTAAGTGTCCATGGAAAAGGAGATGAATAGAAGAGAATATTTTTACATATTCCTTTGTGCATTCTTGAGAAGTGAGTGTGCACTAGGAGGTTGTGAAGTATCACAGATTAGAAATGAGCTATCTAGTTACATTTTAAAAAGTACTTTAAAGTGTATAGTTTATTGGTTTTCAGTAGATTTATAAAGGTGTACAACTATCACCACTGTCTTAATTCCAGAACATTTTATCAACTCCAAAAGCAAATCCTAACCCATTAGCAGTTATTCCCCATTACCTCCTCCCCATAACCCATAGCAAACACTAATTTACTTTCTACCCCTAGATGTTTGGCACATTTGAAATTTTCTGTAAATAAAAGAACATATATTCACAGACCTTTTGTGTCTGGCTTTTGTTGCTTGGCTTGTTTTTAAGGTTCTTCCATATCATAGCATTTATTCATGCAGTCATCTTTTGATATCTTTTGGCTGAGAGAAGACTATCACAAGTTCAAGCATAGCCTATGCAACTTATTGAGACACTGTCTTAAAATACAAAAAAGGCTGGAGATGTGACTTAAAAATATACAAGTATTTTTACATCACAGATTTATGTTGATACTCTTATTTCAAGACAATGCTCAGGGTTCTTCTTTGCCTTCCTTAGTTCTTATACCTGTTTACCTTGTCTCACAGTGCAAACCTAGCTCCCAACACTATCAAAATCCCCATATGTGTCCACTTACAATGTAAGCTAGTTTTAGAAATGGTGAGTCATACCACTATCAACAACAGTTCTGCTAAGTAAAATTTTATCTACCTCACATATCTTTTTTTAGACTAGTTAAAATACTGTGTTTAAAGTTTATTAAGAGTGGATTTCATCTACCTGTGTGGTTACATATTTAAAATACTGTACTCAAATTTTATTTGTGTTAGTTTCATCTCCCTATGTGACTATGGCATTCATTTGGTGGAAAATGCATTTTAATCTTGATATTGCTTCATTGGGGATTTTAAATTTGCCCAGTGAAATATAATATTGCTTGTGGATTTACTAGCAGTGTATCATCAAATACTGGGAATTTTGTCAGTCTCAAAAATAAGAAATGGTATCTCAGTGGAGTCCTCACCCCCATTTAGAACTTTGTTGAGGTACACTTGATGCTGGGATATAACTCAGTGGTAAAGGATGTATGTGTCACATGTTCAAGGTGGATTCAGTCCCCAGCACCAAAATAATTAATTAATTAATTAATTTGATGAGTTTGACACACATCCATGAAGCACCATATTCAGAATTCATGTTCAGTGTATTTTCCACTTAAATTTGTGTTAACATGTTCAGGAGCCATTTATATTTTTCATGGTAATTGCTTGTTCTTGTCTGTAACTTTATCATACACACATACACAGTCATACTGGGGACCAACCCCAGTGTCACATCTCTGGCCCTTTTAAAATTTTATTTTTGAGACAAGGTCTTGCTAATTTGTCCACGTTGGCCTTAGGATCCTCTTGTCTTATTCTCTGAAATAGCTGCAATTACAGGCATTCCAAGGTTCCGTCTCTTCCCATTCTAGACAGGACTGTTCTCTGTCTCTTTGTCTTTCACTAGCTCTGTATGTATACTAAGCATATAAATCTTATGTTTATTGTTGGACGTGTATTTTGTTTGTTATTTGTCATTGTCTTTTGGTTTTATCTTTTGCTATTCTGTACATGTTTTTGTATAAGCAAATTAGTCCATCTTTTTCTCATACTGATTTCTGTATTTTAATAGTTAAGATGATTTTCCTCCCTAGAACGGCTTAGAGGACTTCAACTTGCTTGTAATACTTGGATAGGAAGGTTTAATTTCCCTATACTATATTTGAATGTCAGATCCATTTACAGTTATCAATGTGGAAGTAATGAAATCTAATTTTATATTTTTCCAGATGACTTTCCAGTTATGTTAGTTCTGCTGTCTGTTGTTGTTGTTTTGTCTTTCAGACAGGATTTCACTGTGTAATATATGTTGGCCTGGAACTCCCTTTGTAGCTGTCTTGGTTACTTTTCTTTTATTGCTGAGACAAAATACTTGATGCCCAAAATGAAGGAAACGTTTATTTAGCTTACAGTTTTTGGATGTTTTAGTCCATACGCAGCTGGCTCCAAGGCAGGATGGCATTGCTGAGGGGCATTCATGGTGGCTGCAAGCATTGAGCAAACAGGGTAAAAAGGGCAAAGCATTCCCTCTTCACTCTTTTATATAGTATACCAGCTACCCATCCCTGGGCAAGTGCAGTGCTCACACTGCCAATCCTGGCACTAGACAATGAACCAATTACAAACACTGGATTCAGCTGCCTCCGTAACTGCATGAGGCATGGGGGAACCAGTCAAACAAACCATAACATTCCACCACTGCCCCCCCCAAAAGACTCATGCCCATTCTTTATGCAAAAGACATTTAGTTCATCTCCAAGAATTGCCAAAGTCCTAACAGTTTCAGCATTGCTGAAAAGTACAAGTCCCAAGTCTATACTGAGATTTAAGGTAGAACCTTAGCTGAAAACCCATGAACAAATGAAAACAAAGTTAAACACTTCCAACATACA
>PVJX010023681.1:0-28976 GCA_004027295.1 Dolichotis patagonum | reverse complement strand
TGCCCTCAATCTCTTTTGTATTTACCTCTCCTGGATCAATGTTCTCAGGGTTGGGGGCTGGGAGTTGTTTCTTATTTCTCCCTTTTGTCATGTTTTTGGTTCCTTCCATACAAGTGTACAGTGTAATGCCCAGACCCTTTTCTTGTTGGTTAAGGCTCCTCTAGAGGGCGCAGGCTAGGAGCTTTAGCCCTCTTCAATAAGTTATCACAGATTAGAGTTCACCCAAGGGCAGTGTGTGCCAGCTCCTCCTTTCTGGGCCAGTCAACTTTTTCAGGCCTTCACTGTGTCAGTGTGCACTGATCTCAGGGAAGTAATAATGTAGTGACTCACTGGGTCCCCGCCAGGGGTGTGGCCTAGTCCAAGCAGATTCCACCAATCTGCTCGGCGAGGGGAGCAACCAGCTGAAGCCACTTCCTTATGGAGTTAGGGCTGTCCTGCCCAAATCCATCATGTCGTCCAGTCGGTTTCCCCTTTCCTGTGGGAGGGTCTTATTCCCATCACTCGCTGCGTGTTGATGTCAGTCCCCCTCGAACTGCAGGGCTCCCCGAACTCTGACTGCAGCATGGCTGCGGTGGGAATTCACAGTGCCTCTGGGTGGGTCGAGTGCAGGGCCGGTCCGGGCGAGCTGCACGCAGGGCTGTTCATCTCTGCGCTCCAGCGGCTCAAGCCAGTCGCTTAGGTGTGGATCGCTTGTTCAGGTCAGGCAGGAATTCAGGCGGCTCGAGGAGGGCGCCATGCTCACTGATCTTAGCTTCTCTAATGGTAGTCCCAGGACCTAATATTCAAGTGGTTTTTTGCACTTTAGTTTTTTCATGGGTTGTGAGAGTCCATCTCTATCTGTTTGGGTCTCTCCAGGGTGTTTTATTCTGGCATTTGAGCTGTCTCTCTCAGAGAGGGTCTCTCTCCTGCTACCTACCAGTCCACCATCTTGTCTTCCCATCCTTCTTACAGCTTTTAAGAATTAAAAAACTGATTTAAACCAGTCAATTAATCCAAGTTCAAATAGCTAATAAATGTTGGCACTAGAATGTGAACTCATGCACCCCAATGCAGAGCTGTATGTTCTTGCTTTCCATCACTGTTCCCAACCAGTTCTCTTCCATCCTCTTAAATACCTCAGGTCCTTTACATTTGTTCTTTTTGTCCATACATCCAGCTACCGCAGCTCTTCAGAATCCTCTTCTACTGTCTTAGTCTGTTCTCTTTAATTGACTGACATTTGGAGTCTTTCCTCACTGTCTTTTTTGCATCTTTTACTCCTAACAATCTATTAAGATCTATTAATCGTATCCACACTTTCACCCATTCCTCGTTTCCCTTCTTTCTCTTCTTTGCTCAGTTTAGATTCTGTGATTCTTTCTTGTAATCACTGCTGTGAACACTTTCAATTCTCTTAGGCATCTATGCAGAGATTTCACCATTCAGTGTCTCACATTTGCCCCTCTTTTCAAAATTCCCACTCTGTTCTTTCACTTCCCTCTTGCCTCAAATTTCACTGAAAAATAGAATCAAGGACGAAGTCCTAGATAGACCCCCGTATCTACAAACCAATTTGGACATATGCCCATTAACTTTGCCTTTTCTCTTAATGTTTATGCAGAAATGTTTCTGCTTCCACCTAAGGCATTTTTCCCTCTTGTCCTTGAAATTGCTATTTTCCTGCCACTAAAATTTTTTTTTTTTTTTTTTTGGTACCAGGGATCAAACTCACAACCTTGCCAAGCAGGCATTTACACCACTGGGCTAAATCTCTGGCCCTCCTGCCACTAAGATTTTGCTAGAACACATCCTTTATTTTTCCAATTTAAATGTACAATAATGATAGAAAAAACTTCAATCACACCTCATATTTTTAGTTGTATTTCTCTACTGTTTCTCTTTATGAAAATTTTCAAATGTTTGTTTCTTGCCATCAGCAATGATCTAATCTGGTTCTACTCCACTGATCTGCATTTTATATGGTCAGTATTTATTTATGATGTCAATCCCTAGAAGCACTTCTCATCCTGAGACTTTTTGCTTTCAGATACACTGAAGAAAGTAATCTACTTTTCTCAAGGCACCATATTCTTTGACTTTAGTGGTAACATATTCTCTTGGTTTTCCCTTTCCTCATTCAACTTTCTGTTTAAAGACTTAACATCTATCTATCTATCTACCGACCTATCTATCTACATTTTTTAAACCTCTATATATTTTGATGTTTCTCAGGGCTTAGTCCTGGAGCTTCTCTTGACACTTTTATTGATTTTACTCATTTATGGCTATAAATTTGATGATCCCTGAGTTACTATTGTACAGCATTTTCCTTTATGACAGTGCGAAAATAACACAAACAGAAGCCAGACATGGTGGCACATGCCTGTAATTCCAGCACTGCAGAGGCTGAGGCAGGGGTTTTGCTGTGAGTTCGAGGTCAGGATGGGCTACAAAATGAGTGCAAGGCCATCCTGGGCTATAAAGTGAGTGCAAGGCCAACCTGAACTGCATAATGAAACCCTTTACTATCACGTTACTTTTATTGGAGGAGGCATCAAAGCAGAGGGAACTTCATTATTATAGTGGAAATAGCCTGTTTGGGAATTTGGCTGTACTGCTCTCCTGATTTCTAGGAAGAGAAGATACCTCAGTTCTCATTTGGTGATGTAGAACTTAAGGGTGACTCCATTTTGTTTTTTTCTCTTTGAAATAAAATGAATTTGGGAAAAAAAAGAAACCATAAATTTTCAGCTTTCTCCTAGATTAGTAAAATGTGGTATGATAATCTTTTGATGCCAGTGACACATGGGTGTACAACCTCTTGGTTTGCTTGGGATATACTGAATGAAGAATTATCTTAGACCATATATAATAATATACACATTTTTTTTTTTTTTTTTTTTTGGTACCGGGGATCAACTCACGACCTTATGCTTGCCAGGCAGGCGCTTAAGCCACTGAGCTAAATCCCTGGCCCTACACAACATTCTTAATACACAAAAGTAACTTCTCTTTTTTTTAGGTAGATTCTATTATCTATATGTAGTCTGGGCTAGTCTCAAAATCACAACCTTCTTGGCTCAGACTTCCAAGTGCTGGGATTACAAGCATGTACTTTTGTGCCTCGGTATCCTTTTATATTTTAATATTAAGACAGAATAACACAACAAGGGATCAGGTTGGACACACCTCAGTGTACTGTATGGCTGAGCCAGGATGTTTGGTTAGTTAGGTACTATTACTAATCACACTTTTGATTTATGGTTAACTTCCGTTTACAATAGGTTTTAGGATGCAACTCCAACAAAAGCAGAGGAGCACTTGTACTATACTATTTATGTTGATGCTGAAAGTTTTAGCTCTTGTTCAGAGGTCACCCGTGTTCCAATTGGCCGTTTGTTTTTTAGTTGGACAACTTGGACTATCCTTTTTGTAGTTTTTTTTCCCCCTATGGTGCAGAAGAATCCAGGGTCTTGTTTGGGCGAGGCAAGTGCTCTACCACTGAGCTCCATCTTCAGTCCCTTCTTCCTCTCTCTTGATTCCCATCTTCATAGGATTTTTTAAACACCCCATTTAAAATGGAAAGCAGCCAGGGATTTCGTTTAGTGGTCTAAGTCCCTACCTGGCAAGCACGAGGTTGTGAGTTCGATTCTCGGTACAAAAAAAAAAAGTAAAGCAAAGGTTGATTTGAATTAGGATAAGAATTTATCTAGAGGTAAATTCATTTTTTAAAGAATTTTTTCATTTTAAAGAGAACAAAACAACAAAGCACAGTAAAACAATGCAAATAACACAGGATTTGGTAAATCCATTTAAGGCAGTCAGACAAAATGAGACTTTAAAAAGGCTACCATCTATACTGTACAATGTTTTGAAACAGTTCTGTTAATTATCTATCAATGTGACAGATAATCTTTACTGATGACTGACTTAATGGAAATTTTGAAAAAAGGTTTCTTCAAGACAGCAAGTGCCAATAGTTCGAGAGTAATTTACAAGCTAACAATATATGATAGACAAAACAATAAAGAGACAGGGGCAAAGGCTAAATAAAAGGGAATCTAAACCTGCGTGATGGTGTGGATGTTACCTCAGCATTCTTGGGGCTATGGCAAGAGTATTCTAAGTAAGGCCAGCCTGAGCAACTTAGCAAAGATTCTGTCTCCAAATAAATACTAAAAAGCACTGCTGGTCTGATTCAGTGCAAAGGCCTTGGTATAGGCCCAGTATCTGAAAGCAAAAGGTGGGGGTGAGGCATGACCTAGATCTGCCTCAAGTATTTGAGGCCGGCAGCATTTTGTGGGTTTAGCTACTGGGTGAGACGCCCCATATCAAGCAAAAATGTACATTAGTTTGCCTCTTTTTTTTTTTTTTTTTTTTTTTTGTCTTTTTGAGACAGGGCCTCCCTATGCGGTTCAGGCTGGTCTCAAACTTGCAAGGATCTGCCTACTTTAGGCCCCCAAGTGCTGGGATTACAGGAGTGGGCCACCACGCTCACTCAGCTCAGTTTGCACTTTTATTAGCTTTGGACCAGGCAAAAAGTGACCAATACTAACATCCAGTCAGATCATGTTGGCAGATCTCAGCACAATTTCGGGATAAATCAGAAGCACAACTGCAAGTGAAAAGAAATAAGATGCTCATTTTTTAAAGTCGACATTCTTTAGAAATGATGAAACAAATCTCGTTTTTAAACAGGTAATTTCATTATTTTTAGAATTGGCTTGTTAAAAAGGGTAGCTCTAAGAACTGAATGGGAAAGGCCTTGATTCCTTCCCATTATGATCTTTTTCAAATCCATTTTATTTCAAAGAGAAAAAAAGAAAAAGTCAAACCATGGCAATCGGGGGGCAACAATGGTACATACATTGCGCATTGTCATCCCCAAATCATTCACTCTGGGTTATTTTTATGTCGAACACTTGAAGCTGCTTCTAGAATTCCTACCTACGGGGCTTTTGGAGTCTTTTGGGTACTCCTAAATCTAAACCCATCCCTAACCAATTCCATTTTTCTCACCACCTATATACTTTAGCTTCTCCAGTTTCCAAAATCTTCAACCCTTCCCTGAATTAGTCCAAAATTTCCCTTTTAAAAGGACTTCCTTATGTTTCAAACCAGGAAACACCTGTAAGAATCACGTGACCAAACTTGTCCTAAATGGCACTCCGTAATTCTATCACACCGCCCTTCCTTACCCACTATTTGCTCGCCTCCGCCTTATTTTCGCTCCTCTTACCCGCGCAGGAGTGACGCCTGCGCATCTCCAATTCAGGCGCTTTCCCTTTCCTGGTGACCAATCCACTTTCTACCTCCGGGCCTTAGGACACTCCTCCCCTTTGCTGGGGCCCTGGTTGGAGGGACTGTTGTTGGCTGCTCTACTGCCTGACTGAATGATTTGCTCGTCTCATCGAATCTGGAATTTGAAAGTCACTAAATAGATAGAACGTATATGAAAATTTTCTCTATATTTTCCACTTCTGAGTCAAGCTAAGGGCATCTGTATGCTGGGGGGGACGGGTGGGGGAGAATCTTGTCTGTTTTCGGTCTGGCAATAGCGGAGACAGCTTCTTCCTTTCCTCGTCCCTTCGCCCCGCCCCCACACGCATCTCGACCGCGCTGGTGAGTGGCGGGCGGAGGGCCGGCGGGCGGAGGGAGGAGGGGGAGAGGAGGGAAGGCGGGCCCTCGGCTGCGAGATAGGTGGGGGGAGGGGAGGGGAGAGCCGGAGCGCTGGAGTTGGTGCTGGGAAACCCGGGGCTAATGTTGACAACAGGCTCGAGGTGAGTCCCGGGGCGCCTCTTTCCCCTCCGCTCCAGCCACTGGGAGGAAGCGGGGTTGGGGGACACTGGCCTGGACTCTTACTCCCTGAGGGACCCAAAAGGCGACTCCGCACCAGTTCTTTGGGGGCGGCGAGCGGCGGAGGACCACGGTCCGGCGTCGTTCTCCTCAGACCCCTCTCTGAGAAGCGCTCTCCGACGCGGGAGTCTCCGGCCCGGCAGCGGCAGACATGGGGGGCAGCGGAGGTGCCCGTCCCGTCTGCTGGGCCGGGCCTCGGGGCCGGATTCGGGGAGTCTGCTGTAGCTGGGGGAAGGTGTTTGGGGGCGTGGAGTAGAGCGAGGGGAGGTTGGGGAAGCTCTTCGGGAGTCGGGAGGGGAGGAAGCGGAGAGGCGCGTGTGTGGGAGGCGGTGGAGTGGGGAGATGAGCCGGAGCGTCCGCGGTGGAGAGGGAGTGTGAGGCGAGAAGCTCGGGCTGGGACGAGGGTGACCCGCGAAGGTGACTGGATGCTTCTAGGGAGCAAGAGGAGTTGTGGCGGGGAAGCGTGTTAGGTGTTGAAACATGAGCCAGGGCAGGAATTTGGGGGAGGTGTGTTTTGGGGAAGGGCATTTGGGTAAAATTGGGGGCGGTGGACACAGGCTGTTTGGTCTGCTTCCTTTTAATCACTTAGCCTGGTCCATTCTTCATTTCGCTTTCAGCAGAGACTACAAGACTGTTGCTACTGCTGTTGAACTGAGGTAGTCCCAAGATACTTGGTCTCCTTGGTTTCCAGGTACTTGTAAGCAGAGCTGTTTACAGGTTTAGGTGTACACCTTGGAGTGACTGGGCCACTAGCTCTTACTTTCCAGGAACTTAATAGTAATGTTGCAAACATAAGTAAAACTTCATTGATTGTTCTCATTTATCATAGTTTTTAAGATGTTCATAAAAATCGTGCAAATCATCCAAAAAGTCATTTTTGAACTACGGTGAAATTTCAAAAAGATTTGATTCTGTCCTTCGTATTAGATACTTTTTAAAGTGTAAAGACAAAGACTGGGAGATGCTACTGTCCTGTTCTGCCTCTAGAACAGTTTGAATAACAGAATGGAAGGGTAAAAAGCATTCTTTCACTCAGGAGTATTTTCAGAGAAATCTAATTGTGATTTCATACATAGCCCATATGGTACTTTTCAAAGTAATATCTCTAAAAAGGAAACACTCCCTTTTGTCTGTCCTCACCTCCTCTCACTCAATTGGTGTGTCTTACTAGTAAGTAGTTTTAAGTTTCTTTTGAAAGTTTAGAATATATTTAGAAAACAAAATATATGGTTCAAGTGCCAGGACACTATTTTGGGTGCTAGGACAACAGTTTTTTAAGTGCAGTTTTCATTTATTTATTTATTTGGACTGGGAATGGAACTCAGGAACTTGCGCTTACCAGATAGGTGCTATGCTGCTGAGCTGTATACCTTTCCCATGGTTTTCTATTAAAGGCTCTCTGGATACAATTGTATTCAGTAAAATACTTTTGAAAAGTTAATTACTTCATTTAAAAGATAACTAATTTTTATCTTATTTTGAGATGAATAATATCTCTAGACTTCTTACTTTACATGAAAAACTTGAAAACCCTTAATATGAAATATAGGATATTGACTAAAACTTGCATTTACTGAAATAAGAACTTTACCACTTTATTAAATATGATTTTGCTCAGTTTGTTTAATTCATGTATTGCAGATGTTCATTGATCTGAATCTTTTGTCATATGTTTTGGTTTTTTTGAATCCTAAAGTCAGGAAATGTAGTGGAAAAGAGCAATTGGTAGTCACTAAATTAGCTGTGTAGTTTTAGGCAGATTGTACTGTTGCTGCTGCCTCAGTGTAAGAATTGGAGGTCAGAATAAAGTCCAGTAGTAGACCTTCTAATTTTAAAAGCCCTGCACTTTATGATGGACTTTTCAGTGTTCCGTGTAAAAGAGAATAAACAGTTTACCCCATACTCCTCTCTATGCTATTGTAACTCTAAGATAGGTAGAAAATTTAAGTTGCTCAGTTTTCATAGAAAGCAGATTGCAGAGTCTGGATGCTAATTGAAAGTCTGACTTCAATGCCCATGCATGTTATTTCACAAGTTGTGTTCTGCTGCAGGAACCTTTAGATTTCTGTCACGTTTTTGTTCACTGAAATGTAGTTCTGAGTGTTTTTTGCATGGGTGCTTGTAGAAGGATTAAATGATTCAAAGAAGATACCAATACCAAAACTTACAGGTCTTATTACTGTTTATTTTATTAAACTGTAGAGCAGGTTTTGTTTTCATTTTCACATGACTTCTACAGTTTATTCATGTGGTAGCTATTTAAGATTTATTGAACAAATGAATATTCTGGAGTCATGAAAACTTGGGGTTCCATTGTGCTAATGAATTATGATCTTTTATGAATGTCACATAAGTAAATTGCTGGAAGTTTTAAAGAATTTGAGATTTAATTTTATCTTAGTAAATATTATTATTTTTATTGTCTGAAACTATAGTTATATCCCTGTAATACTAACTTTGCTACTTGTTGATGCTTCATATCAAAAATTACAAATTATGTATAAATATTATTTTTTTGCACATGACTGATATTCCTAAATAAGATGGTTACTACCTTGAACATTGTATTGTCTCCATACTTACTGGCTAGAGTCTGCCAAAAAGTTAAAAGTGAATACTGCTTGACCATAGTTAGGCACTCTTCCTAGTTTTTAAATTCACAGTCCTATGATTTGTCATAATCAGTGTCTACTACCAAGTCTTCATCTCATAATTTGGTAGTCTCTAGGTTCTTAATTTTTTTTTTTTTGGAACCAGGGATCGAACTCACGACCTCACACTTGCCAGACAGGCGCTTACGCCACTGAGCTAAATCCCCAGCCCTGGGTTCTTAATTTTTGTTAAGACATTGATTAACATTCCGCCTCTTACCAGCAGTGGAGGCTTGGTCAAGTTACTTGGTCAAGTTTCAGTTTACTCATTTATAAAATAGGGGAAACAATGGCTACCTCATAAAAATTTTAGTATTAAATGAGATAATGTACATAAAATGTTTAGCATACTAAACACCATAGTGAGTAGCTATTAAATACTATAAACATTTTTGCTTATTTTTAGGATATGATATTTTTACATTAAAGATAGGTATTTAATTAAAGATGTGTAAGGATTACTAATCATACTGCCAGATAATATAATGCTAACCTGGTCTTCTATCATAAGTAAGTAGTTTTACTTTTTCTTTTCTTTTCTTTTCTTTTCTTTTCTTTTCTTTTCTTTTCTTTCTTTCTTTCTTTCTTTCTTTCTTTCTTGTTTTTTTTGTCTTTTGGAGACAGGGTTTCACTATGCAAAGTGAGTGCTGGCTGTGCATTCACTTTGTAGCTCAGGCTGGCCTTGAACTCTCAGCTGGGATTACAGGCATGCGTACTTTTTCATATTTTAGCAGTGATTGTTCAAGAAAGAGTAATAACCATTAGCTGTTTGGAGTTCCACCAATCCGGTTAACTAAAGCCTTTGAGTGTCACAATACATAATTACATAGAACATGGCAACAAGGATGAGTAAGTAGAGGTGGAGGAAAAAAGGAAGAGAGAAAATACAGACTGCAAAAATTTTAAGTAGCTTAGGTTGTTTCTCAGTGATGATACTTTTTTTTTGCTAAATTCTTACGTACTTATGAAATATTTATGTAAGTATTTTCATTGTTAGCCAAGTTTTTATTGTTGTAGTTTAAAACCTGTGTTTGAAAATCTTTAAGAATATTATGTGTCTCTTAGCTTGTAGAAGTTTGAAGAATTTTATGCTTTAACAGTAGAAGTTTGATTTTCTTATGTACAACTTTCAAGTAACTTAGTTAAAACACAAAGATTGTCTGTAAAAGAAGTTACATTAGAAAATGAAGTCTGAATGGAGAAATACATTTTCAGCAAAGAAAAATCCTGCATTTTATTGGGAATTTTGGTTTCACCGTTTGTTATTTCTAATTATATAGAACCTTTCCTATATACTAGTGCCGTGGATTAGAACTTCCTGTGGTGGTAGAAATGTTTGTATTCCACTGTCCTGTATAGTAGCCATTAATCACATGTAGAATTGATAACTTAAAATATGGGTGGTGACTGAAGAACTGAATTTCAAATTTTATTTAACTTAAGTTAAATACATTTTCAACTGATGGTGATCTTTTTTCCCCCAGAGACATTTGGCAATATCTGTAGTTTGTATTTGTTGCCAAGTCTAGGGATGTACTACTTAACATCTACTACCTAAAAAAGCAGGCATGTGTTAAACTTCATTAGGTGCATAAGATAGCTTTCTTTTTATCGGTACTGGGGATCAAACTCACGACCGCACGCTTGCACAGCAGGCGCTTATGCTGCTGAGCTAAATCCCCAGCCCAAGATAGCTTTCTTAACTCCCTAAAGGAAGAATTATTTTATGTGAGGAGGTGGGATGTAGCTCAGTTGTAGGGTGTTTTCCTAACATTCCTGAGGCTCTGAGTTTGATACCCAGAACTGAGAGAGAAGTATTATCTTGTTTAAATTACCTGACAAGCTGAGGTTTAGAAACTCTGGTTTGCTGGCTACTCTACTGACAGATGCAGATCAGACTATACAGATATTATAATCAGTATGTTTATTAATATTGGCTAATACTAATGAATTTTAGATCTGTTCTAGTTTGAGATATTATTTAAGAACTTAGAGCAATGAGGAAGGCTAGAGATACAGCTGAGTGACACAGTGCCTGCCTGGCAAGTACAAGGTCTTGAGTTTGAGTCCTGGTACCAAAAATAAAAAAAGAACAAGAGGTAAAATTTGCTAATCCTCTAGTCTCTGTTTTGTCCATTGATTTTGTGAGAGGCAAGAATTTTATTTTGTTCCCCTTGTCTGGCTTAATCACTCTTTATAGAATATTGTAAGAAGTAATGAACTAGTCACTCTTAACAGTTATGAAATGCTTGGGGTTCAAACAGACTCAAAATGTTCTCAGGGTCGGAGATTTAGCTCAGTGGCGTAAGCGCCTGCTTGGCAAGCGTAAGGTCCTGAGTTCGATCCCTGGTACAAAAAAAAAATGTTCTCAGATTCATAATAAAGTCTTTACAATTAAATTTTATGTTTAGGAGTTGACAGTGTTTAATCTGGCTACGTGGAAGTTCTTTGTACTTTTATGTTGAGTTTTTACTTAACTAAAAGTAGTACTTAAATGTAGGCATAACCAGTAATGATAGAATATGGAGTGTGACACAAATACTAATACATTTTCTATCATTACTATTTATTTAAGCTCACAATTACTAAGTTACTGTGTTTTAAGCATCACATTACTAAATAAGTCACTGTATTTACAGTACTTTCTTCTTTTTATAGATTGTTCTGGGTCACATAATGCCAGCTGAGCGTAAAAAGTCAGCAAGTATGGAAGAAAAAGAATCTTTGCTAAACAACAAGGAGAAAGACTGCAGTGAAAAGCGGCCAGTGAGCAGCAAGGAAAAACCAAAAGATGATCTCAAAATCACTGCCAAGAAAGAGGTCAGTAAGGTCCCTGAAGACAAAAAGAAGAAATTGGAAGAAGATAAAAGGAAAAAGGAAGACAAGGAACGCAAAAAAAAAGAAGAAGAAAAGGTGAAGGCAGAGGAAGAATTAAAGAAAAAAGAAGAAGAAAAAAAGAAATATGAAGAGGAAGAGAGGAAAAAGCAAGAAGAGCAGGCAAAACGTCAGCAGGAAGAAGAAGCTGCTCAGTTGAAGTAAGAAAATTTATTGATGTAAAGGAATGGGAAAATTGGAATAATTGGTGTGGGAATGATTATTTGAATAAAAATTCCTGTGTGTAGCTCCTGGACATTTGAGAGTATCTAAACTTGTTCTGTAGGTTTCAGTGATTAAACTAATGCTAAATGCTGTATTAATTTATTTTTTTTGCTTTATTAATTTAAATAATAGTAAAACTCTTCATAGTTTATGAGATGTAATCTGGATTTTGTTTTTTAAAAACTTATTTATGGTATTATAACACTATATTTTCACCTACCTTTCAAAGTGGAACCTTAGGTCCCACAGATAGTAGTAGTGGCCAGTCTTGGATTATATATCACCATGATTCTTAAGAGCTTTTTGCTTGTTAATTTTATTTTTCTTTTTAAAAAATTTTCATTCATAAAGATACTCTGTTTCTTTCTTGCACTTATACCACTGAGTTAAATCCCCAGCCAAATATCAGATTTTTTTTTTTTTTTTTTTTTTGATACTGGGGATCAAACTCACAACTTCGTGGTTGCCAGGCAGGCACTTAGACTGCTGAGCTAAATCCCCTCACCCTAAAGGAAATGAAAATATAGCAGAAGATGTGACATATTTCCTTTCCTCTTTTTCTGAAACTATTGTGCTCTTAAGTTCTGTACCCTATCTTAAACTTTTTTTTTGGTAGCGGGCATCAAACTCAGAACCTCACGCTTGCCAGGCAGGCACATATGCTGCTGAGCTAAACCCCTGGCCCAAGATATTATTTCATAGTAACTTTTTCCGCTTTTTCTTTCCCTCAGAAGCGCTTAAACAAAAGGCCAGCTTTCTGTTGAGAAAATTTCAAACACATGCAAAAATAAAGTGGTAAAATGAACCAATGTCTTTTAACCCAGTCTGCTCAACATCAACAGTTGCCCAGTTTTTACCCCTAAAACATTTTAAGGCTTTGTGTTATTTTACCCATAAAAACTTCATTATATATTTTAAAGTCTTTTCAGTTGACTTATCTGTGTTTTCCTAATATGTAGTTTCACTGCCAGTCTTGTGTTTGTGTATGCCTGGGAAATTTCCAAGAGTTACTCAGCTGTTCATGTTCCCAGTGGTAGATGCAACCTGTTAATGTAGTGTAGTTTTCAGTGGAAAAATCATAGAATTGTAGGTTAACTCACATTTTTCTATCAGAATTACTTTTTTTATAAATTTGTATTTTAAATTTAATATGCTTGTGTTTCAGAATTAGATTGTCGCCTCTTCTCACCCCATCCAAGTTGTTTTATTATTTTTACAATTTAAAATTGTTTCATCTTTTCAGTCGAAAAATGGGTGTGTGTATTTTTAGCGATTTTTTTTCACATTTTATGAAAGGGTTTCTGATAGTTCTCTTCTGGTTCCTTTCCAGATTTTCTAGATCATACTTGAATTACAAGCCAAAGGCTAGTACAGTATTTTATGAAGTTTGGTTACTGCTGAGTATGGAAAAACAAATTAACATTTTAAAGCATTTTTAGTGTATTCTCTTAAAATGCTTATTGTTGAAAATGTTTCTATTTCTCCAGTGGTTTTTTTTTTTTTTTTTGGAAACAGCACTCAGGAGGCTGAGGCAGGAGGATCATTGTAAATTCTAAACCAGCCTGGGCTACACAGTGAGCTCAGGGCCAACTTGAACTGCATAGCAAGACCCTGCCTCAAAAAGACCAAAAAAAAAAAAAAAAGAGTAACGAAAATGCATTTTACATCTTTTGTTCTTCTTAGATGCTGATACTTGGATGATTTCTTTTTTCCATCGAAGTTTAATCTTACAGGATTAATCAGTGGTGCTTCAAAAAACATACACTGTTTTATTTGTGTGTTTTTTTTTTCTACATAGAGAAAAGGAAGAATCTCTTCAGCTTCATCAGGAAGCTTGGGAAAGACATCAGTTAAGAAAAGAACTTCGTAGCAAAAACCAAAATGCTCCAGACAACCGACCAGAGGAAAATTTCTTTAGTCGCCTGGACTCCAGTTTGAAAAAAAATACTGCTTTTGTCAAGAAACTAAAAACTATTACAGAACAACAGAGAGACTCCTTGTCCCATGATTTTAATGGCCTAAATTTAAGCAAATACATTGCAGAGGCTGTAGCTTCCATTGTGGAAGCCAAACTAAAAATCTCTGATGTGAACTGTGCTGTGCACCTATGTTCTCTCTTTCACCAGCGCTATGCTGACTTTGCCCCCTCACTTCTTCAGGTCTGGAAAAAACATTTTGAAGCAAGGAAAGAAGAAAAAACTCCTAACATTACCAAGCTAAGAACTGATTTGCGTTTCATTGCAGAATTGACAATAGTTGGGATTTTCACTGATAAGGAAGGTCTTTCCTTAATCTATGAACAGCTTAAAAATATTATTAATGCTGATCGAGAATCCCACACTCATGTTTCTGTGGTGATTAGTTTCTGTCGCCATTGTGGAGATGATATCGCTGGACTTATACCTAGGAGAGTAAAGAGTGCTGCAGAGAAGTTTAATTTGAGTTTTCCTCCTAGTGAGATAATTAGTCCAGAGAAACAACAACCTTTCCAGAATCTTTTGAAAGAGTACTTTACGTCTTTGACCAAACACCTGAAAAGGGACCACAGGGAGCTCCAGAATACTGAGAGACAAAACAGGTGATTTTCAAATGTTTCTCAGAATTGAGAATTTATTTTGGAGCACATACTTAAAAATGTTTAAAGTCTTCATGCTACTGAAAGAACTTACGGAAAAGGGCTCCTTACAGGTGATTTCTTAACATTCCAGGAAAATTTCAAGTATAGTAGTCTAAATATTCATGTTTAAATGTGAATCTACAATAGATTTTGTTTCTGATACTTAAAAAAAAAATTAAGTACATGATAATCTTCCTGTGATTTCAAAAACTTGAGAAAATTTTCTGTCACTTGATACTGTTTTTTCTGTGTGTTTTGCTGTTTTCTCTATAACAGGTTTGCTTTCATTGTTCTGTATGTTAAGTTGTTAATGTCACTATTGCTTTTTTTTTTTTTTTTTAAAGGAAAATGAGTCATTCCTTAGTGGTATTAAGATCAGAATTTTGAGGTATTGCATACAGTTAGCAGTGAAAAAATTTGCTAGATGTGACTATAAAGTACATTTATAGAAATGTTACTGGGGCATTCATTTAAAATTCTAAAATCATAATGTACTGTGCCTATAGTAATTGGTAAAAAGACTAGGCCTAGGGTCCAACTTTGTTAGTAAATGTTGTAAACTATAGCGTCTCCACAGAGAAGGAATTAATAACAGAAAAGTCAGTTATAGTATGTATGTAGACATTGTATCAGTGGAGAGTAAATGTGCAGAAGGGCTAAGGGTGTGAAGAAAGGATGTAATAACAGTAGTATGTAACTGAGTGCTTTCTACCTAGTTTAATTGTATGATTGAGAGTCTGGAATTGCTATTAATCAGAAATTGGTATGAGAGAGTACCTTTTTTGGTTCCCAGAAGTCTGCAGTAGGGAGACTACCATAGTTTCAGTAATTATTACTGGAAGATGATTGACTTAACTAGGAAAGAAGATAGTAATTTTGTTATGCCAGTAATAGTATAAGTAGGACAGACAAAGTCAAGGAAGGTGTAGAGGTTATGTGGCTAAAGCTACTCAAGTGAGAATTTGATACATCAGTGGTGTTACCAGTGACTCTTAAAAGGAAAGAAAATGTCAGGCATGGTGGTACATAGCTGTAAATTTTAGCTGCTCAGGAGGCCTGAGTCCAGGAGTTTTAAGACCAGGTTTTACTATATAGCAATGCCCTGTCTTTAAAAAATTGTTTTACGCTTTTGAATGTTAATTCTCACATATTTAAGGCTTCTTATTTCTATAATGTTTTGTCATTTTCATAGTTCTTGCCCAGTACTTTCAACTTACTATATCACAATTAAGAGTTTGTAAGTATATTAAAAGTTGAAGCCACACATGGTGGCACATTCCTATAATTCCAGCATTAGGGAGACTGAGGCAGGAGAAGGGGTGTGAGTTGAAGTCAGCCTCAGCTGCATAATGAAACCCTGTCTCAAAAAGACAAAAAGAACAAAAACAAAACAAAACAAATTGGTTACTTTCATTGTCCACTTTAAGAGTTTGTGTTTATTTTTGACCTCACAGAACTGTAGAAGAAAGAATATACAGTGAGTTACTCCAGTTACATTTCTAATTCAGGAATCTACTTAATAGATTTCTTATAGAAAAGGTTATTCTTCTGAGTACCACCCAAAAGAGCTCAGGCCTCTGAACCATTCCAATGTTGGACACACTTATTTGCTATAAATTCTTTGTTATATCAAGTTGAAATGTAATCTTATATGTGTGATTAATTTTGATTTAGATTTTTTTTTCTGATAAAAGTGGAGTAAAGATACTTAACAGGATCTGTAAACTGCTTACCTGTTTACAATAAATCCATTACAGAAACAGTAAATATTTAGAAAGTGTAGAGCAACTTTCTATTGCCATGATCATCTCACTGTATTTTTTTTTTTTTTTTGTACCAGGGATTGAGCTCAGAGCCTCACACTTTGCCAGGCAGGTGCTTATGCCACTGAGCTAAATTCCTGGCCCCTAATCTTACTGTATTTTATAAAAGTGCTTATAATGATTGGGAGGAAAAAAATTAATGTTTTGTGATAGATTGTTGGAGAAGTACTGGTATAGGGCATATGTCTCCTTTTCCTTCCCATGACAGTAACTCAGAGATTAGCAGGCAGATTGTTCCTCAGACTAAATACCTCCAGCTTGTCAGTTAGTTCTGTGATTTCCAGACAGTGTGCTACCCTTGGAACAATTGTCTCAGATACATTGTTTCATATTTGCAACTTTGCTTTTTTACTTTTGTAGCTGCTTTCTCTTTTGTAAGTTAGATCTCTTTCCACAAAAGTTTGATATCTCAAGTGAACTACTTCATTAGTAACTTTTAAAGTGTAAATTTATACTTATCTCTTAAACTGTGTTTAGATCCTTTTGAATTTTTTTTTTTTTGTGTGTGTGATGCTGGGGATCAACCCAGGGCCTTGTGCATGCAAGGCAAAAGCTGTACCAGTGAGCCACATCCCCAGCTCCTGTTTAGATGCTCTTGGCATACTATTTTAACCTAATAATAATTTTGAATGTTGATTATATTTACATTATGAATAGCTGCTCAAGTTACTGATGCTTTGTGGGCATTCTTTAGAAACTTGTTTTCTCATGTTTGTTTGTTTCTTTGTTTGCTTTTTCCTTTGCGGTGGGTTGGGGAAAGGATGTCTTGTTTTTTTTGAGACAGGGTCTTGCTGTGCAGTTCAGGCTGGATTTGAATTCAGTATGTAGCCCAGGCTTGTCTTGATTTACGGCAGTCCTCTTGCCTCAGCCTCCAGAGTGCTAGAGTTTACAGGCATGCACCATTGTGCTTGGCTCCATTTATGCATTCTGATACAAAACTATTAATCTGTGACTATGGGAGAAGGTTACTTGCCAATATAAACAGACCTTAGAATTGAAGAAGTCATTTATTCTAGGAGACTTTGTCTACTTACAGATGTAATCATTTGGGGGATGTGAGAATCGTGATCACAATCAAAATCAGTTGCCATAAGCTTACTAAATCACTCATACACTAGGATACCTTCAATCCATACAGCTTCTGTTGTGCAGATGGAGATAACAGAGCAAAAAAAGATTGAAGAATAGATTAATGCAGAATCCCTGCATGACCTAATGTTAGTCTCCTTTCTTCTAAAAATATACAGTGTTGTACCACTAGAATGATAAGTTTCTAAACGTTTTTCTTTCCTAGTAATTATCCAGTGCGTGTTTTGTGGGACTAAATTATGTCAACAGTTTTTCCCAGTAAGGTTTCTCTTAGGTATGATAATGCTGGAAAATTACCTACTAAGCTAACTGATACACAAAGCTCATATACAGTTAAATGTCTTTAAGCCTTTATTCTATCTTTGAGAGAGTCAAATATACTTATTTTCAGTCTAAAAATTATAAATATTCTTAGCCATTTTAATGTAACTTGGGAGACAGTGCCATTTTTATTTTGTGAAGTCTTGTTCTATATGCATTAAAGTTTGTAGTTAAAAATTTATTCAGAAAAAATTTATTCAGCCAATTCTAGACACAGAGAAGTAAAATCTCTGGTGCTTTACTAAAGACAATGTAATGAATAAATGAAGAAAGTGATTGAATGAGTCATATTGACTCCTCTAACTGTTCTTTTCTATATTATCAAGTGATTTGATGTTAAAGTTTAGTTTAAAAAGGGAGTATAATGCAGAGGTTTTCTCTTGGATATTGTTGACACCCACCCCACTTTGGCAATACTGGTGTGGAATCCAGGGGTCACTGTCCTACATACCCAACCCTTTTTATTTTGTGGTACTGGGGATTAAACCTGGGACATCAAATGTGCTACCAGTGAGCTGCATCCCTAGCCTTTCTTATTTTTATTTTGAAAGTGTCTTGCCAAGTTGCTCAGGTGGCCTGGAACCTGCTATCCTTAGTATACCCAGTAACTGGAATTACTGGTGCACACCTGTGCGCTGTCAGGCTTGCAAAGTTTCTTTTCAGTTGTGTGTGGTTTTTTTTTTGTACCAAGGATTGAACTTGCAACCTTGTGCTTGCCAAGCAGGCACTTACGCCACTGAGCTAAACTCCCAGCCCTCTTTTATTAATACAGATTTGTGTGCCATTAGTTGACTGATGTTGAAACTTAAAAATACGTTGGTTTAAAATTAGTGTATTTAGTCTCACTTTCCAGCGAAGTGGAGTTGTACCTGACCTTATAGGTAGGTTATAAATTGGTAATATTTAAGCACTATTAAAATGTTACTTCACTGTACTTTAAGGATTTTGTTTGTGGGATACAATACTTGATTCAATAATTGACTATTCGATGTTTTGTTAGTGTTACTATTTTAAGTAATATAAAAAGCACTTCATAAATTGAGGATTGATGTACCTTATGGATGCTTCCAGATGGTTACATTGTATCTGTTGGGTAAAAGAAGTCTACTTTTCACAAAGTTTTACTCTAATGAATACTACTGAATCGATTTTGTTTTTATTGCTTGCTTTTTACATCTAAAGAGTACCAATACCTATTGTGCACTATATGAGAGGGAACGAACTAGTTCATAAATACATTTAACATTGATGCTGACTTGGTTAACTCCAGTCATGACGTAGGATTGACAAGCCATGGCCTTGTCAGACATTTATGTCTGTAACTAAGTTTGTACAGCTTATGATCTGAGAATGGTTTTTACCTTTATAAATGGTTGGAAAAAATAAAAAGTAGAATATATATTGTGAAATATGAAAATTATATGAAATTCAAATTTGAGTGTCCATAAATAAAGTTGTATTAATATGTAGTCATATTCACTTGCTTACATATTGTCTGTGGCTGCTCTTACAGTATTATAAAACATGATTGAATAGCTTTAACAAAGAGCCTATGGTCTGTATAACTAAAATATTGACTCTTTGGCACTTTACACAAAGGGTTTCCTGACCTGATTTGTGACATTTTCAGAAGAATGATTTCAATTCAACTTTATATAATGGATATGTTTCTTAAAAGATAGTAATTTCAGTAATATGTGATGAATTATTTTTAGCTTGATTTTGCTTATATATCTAGTTTATATTTCTGTGGAATTCATGTAAGAAATTTTGGTAAGGGCTAGGGGTGTAGCTCAGTGGTAGAGCACTTGCTAATCATGGGGGAACACAAGGCCCTGGGTTCAGTGTCCTGTGCTGGGGAAAGAAAGTGGAGGCTTTTTTTTTTTTATAATATGAAAAAGTACTCATTGGTCAGATGTGCCATGTAATATTTAGTTCCCTCACAGAACTGTTGTGTGCTATATGAGAGGGAACGAACTAGTTCGTAAATACATTTAACATTGATGCTGACTTGGTTTTTGTTTTTGTTTTTTACCTTTTGGCAATGCTTGGTAAGCCTTGTGTACGCTAGCTAGGCAAGTGCTCAATCATTGAGTTGTACATCCGCAACCCCTTCACAGAGGTTTTCTAAGACATTAATCAAGCAGAAAATTTTTTCCTGTGAGCTTCATAAAGTTAAAAAACTGACATAATAGTAGATACATGTAAATGTTTTAATGTTATTAGAATTTCTATGTGATTCTAGGGATTTTGAATATTCAGACACTTTTGATAGTTATTTCTCTGTTATGTCAGAATATAGTCTTACTACACATGTGAATTTAGTCAGGTGTTTAGTAAATATGTATTAAATAAATGGCCAAGGATAGGATGCGATTATATAAGTTGTGTTTATAATGGAACTCTTGATTCTGTTCATTGGTATCCTGTCCTAATTACCCAGTACTTGAAGTAAGAAGTGGTTAGAAAACAAAACAACCAAAATCTAAACTTTTTCCCTGAGAACCGTTCTCACTGAATAACCGAGATACTTGTTCACTAGTTAGGTAATTTACTGCTATTAAAGAATTTGATCATGATTTGAGATTTGGGGTAAGGCAGAGTATGTTTGAAGTTGAAAGCTTTCACAGGACTGGAGAGGAATGGGAACCCTGACACAGGGAAACCATCCATGAAGCAAATGACTTTTAACTGACAGTGCAAAGTCCCAGGCAAATATTCGAATGGGAGGTTGATAGTGGAATAGGACTGTTAATTTCATCACCTTGCTATTTATATATAAGCAATTCTTAGTATTTTCATTTTTAATGGACTGGCTCTTTATTCAGATGACCAGAATGTCAGAACCTAGAGAAATAAATTTGCAGGTTATTTTACTCTAGATATTTTATAATTTGTTTTGAAGTTCTATTGTATGTTCTATTGTATGAAATTCTATTGTATGTTAATTGTCATTGTAGACTGAAATAGCTTAGAATCGTTAGCTCCTCTAATTTGCCTGATAATGAAGTAATGTTTTTCCCTATAATACAATGCAAACATTTTATTTTATGTTTTATTATTTTTTATTTTTGTCTTTTTGAGACAGGGTCTCACAATGCAGTTTGGACTGGCCTTGAACTCACTTTGTAACCCAGGCTGGTCTCAAACTCAAAACTATCGTCTACCTCAGCCTCCTGAGTTGCTGGCATTACAGATGTTTACAGATGTGTGCCACCATGCCTGGCAGTGCTAACATTTTAAAGTAGTTTAGTTTTGAACATTATGTATTTATGTTGTTTAATTTTAATAGGTTGTATGTGTGTATGTGTGGTTGTGTTCATGTGTTTTGGTAGTAGTACTAAAGATTGAACCCAGGGCCTTTGTGTTGAGACTTTTTAAAAAATCTTATAAGGTGGACCGAGGATTTAGCTCAGTGGCTTAAGTGCCTGCCTGGCAAGTGCAAGGTCATGAGTTCGATCCCCGGTGCAAAAAAAAAAAAAAAAAAAATCTTGTAAGACAAGGTCTTATGAGACTGGACTCAAATCTAACTGGAATCTGTCTCTCTCATCTTCCTAGTGTGCTGGAATTAAAGGTATATGCTGCCATACATGATTTGGATTTTTTCTTAAACCTTCAAAATGACTTTATTAGAACTTATAATTAAAAGTTATGACAAGCACATTCATAATATTGGTGGTTTCTTTCATAGGTGTGAATATTTTGTATTGCTTTAGGTTTTTGTTTTGATTTTAAATTACTTTCATATGCTTGCTGAATGCAATTTTGTCTTTCCTTATGAATGTGAAATAAATGTTTGAAGAGGGAGCCAAACCTGTTGATAGTATTTTCAGTTTTTAGAGAAACCCTTAGCCTAGATTATTATGTTTAAAGTGTATTGCTGTTTTACTAATATGTTGGTAAATGTCCAATATATACTGATGTCTTAAATAGATGAATGAAAATTTCTAATTAAGCCAGATTTGAAAAGGAGTGACTAAAGTGAGTCCATGCACTGATGTTTTTAATTGAAACCAATACTTTTGAAATAAGAAATGTTATTTGATTGCTACAGCATTTAAACACAAGTTTTTGTGGGTGGGGATAGGATAAAGCAGAAAAGTTTGGAAATCATTCCAAATAAGTAGGGAGTATAGGCATGATTTTTTTGCTTTGTTTTCTGTAGCTTTTAAGATGATGTCATGTCCAAAAACAAACAAACCCACCCACTAACTTTCTTCAGTTTGTTAAAAAAAAAAAGTATTTTTGGAAGTGTTTTAGTGTATAATTTATTTGAAACTTGTATTCATATTATTGTTTATAAGTTTCCATTATTGTACAACCACACCAGTATGTAGTACAGAATGAATTAGATCCTGCTGTGTAAATCTCAATCATTTGCCAGGCATGGTGGCACACACCTGTAACCCCAGAACTTGGAAGGCTGAGGCAAGAGGATCACTGTAAGTTGAAGACCAGCCTAGGCTACAAAGTGCGTAGGGAGACGTCGTCTCAAAAAGACAAAAGAAAAAAATTTTTACGAAAGGTTTCAATCATTTTTACTAATACCATAGGAATTTTGACTTCATACATTTTGGCATTTTCTAGTAGTTTCACATTTGTAATCATAGGGAACCTACTGGTATGCTCTTGTAATGCAGAAGTGAGGTTGTCTCCTCTACCCTCCTCCATGTAGCGTAGATTTAAGTAAGTGGGTTTCTCAGTTAATATTTGTGAAACAGACTATAAATTGAGAATTGGCTATTTGGGAGATGTGGACTTTTTCAAAAGATAATCTTGATTCAAATACTGAGTTTAAGGATAACTCAAGTCTGTTTTTTAATCCATTCACAACCATTATTTTTGAAAACTGACTTATGTAGATATATTAATTTTTTTTGGTTCTCTGTATGTGTGAGGAAAGTACACCGTAACAAAATTATTTTAATTTAAATTTATTTATATTAATCAGTATTTATGTATCAAATTCTAAAACCTATTGCTTTTAGATACTAATTTGTGCATTAAATATTTTTTAGATATGTGTTAACTAGAGGACAGTCTAACCTCTACCTAGGTAGTAATATTGTTAATGTGACATTTCTGAAGACATTATAATCTTTAGTTGCTTAAATGATATTGATTGTATTTTAATTTTCAAATATATCTTGAAAATGTTAGGTAATAAAAGTAAGCAGAAAGATTGTGCTGAATTTGTATAAGACCAGAATTTATGAAACATTTCCCATGTAGCAATAAACATGTCTTAATAAGTTTATCAGATTATTTCATTATTTATTTACAGACGTATTCTACATTCTAAAGGAGAACTAAGTGAAGATAGACATAAACAATATGAAGAATTTGCTATGTCTTATCAGAAGCTGCTGGCAAATTCTCAATCCTTAGCAGACCTTTTGGATGAAAATATGCCAGATCTTCCTCAGGATAAGCCAACACCAGAAGGTAAGATGTTAGTAAATATTTTCTTTTTAAATTTATAAGTACTGTTACTTACCTGCAAGTTTATTATGTGTACCATTAATGTTTTAATTAAGTTTTTTGGGGGAAGGTGTAGAGACAAGGTCTTGCCGTATAGTTTAGGCTGGCCCTGAATCACTGTGTAGCCTAGGCTGTTCTCCAACTTGCAGCAGTCTTCCTGCCTCAGCCTCCCAAGTGCTGGGATTACAGGTGTGCACCACCATGCCTGGCTTAATGTTTTAAGTTTTAAAAATTACTTCAAAAAATTTTTTAAATGAATTGACATTAAGATCTAATAAACTTGAAAAAAGTGTTTATGTAGAACTAAAGATTTCTTTGCCTTATCAAGTGAGCTGAATTAACTCTTAACCTCATTATACCAACTGCTTTGCAGAATATGTTTTTAGGTAGATAAACATTACAAATCATTAATCTTAAAAATATCCAGCACTCAGGTTAACATGGTGGTTGGTGTGGTCTTTGTCAGACTCTGCCATGGTGTACAGGGACCAGGGCCAGACAGTGCAGAAGGTGATGGTGCAGCCCATCAACTTCATTTCCTGATACTTGTAGAATAGATCCTGGATTTAGATGTGGCTATATAAACAGGTGAATATGTGACTAGAGGACTGTATTAGTATTGACGAGTACATGAGCCTTGTATTAGATGATGCAGAAGACATTCATTCTAAAAGTCAAGCAAACTGGGTCGGATCATGCTGGAAGTAGGTAATATTACTCTGCTACAGTGTCTCCAATTAGAAACGATCAGTGAGTTAAGACAGCATTGAAGTGAGGCAATGGCAATTTTGATAATATGTAAAAAAGGCAACTGATTAAGTGGTTTGTCCTGGGAGTGTTTGTAAAATGTTTGCTCATATATTTTGACTATCGTTACATTTTTATTGGAGGCTAATAAATGTAGGGGTTTTTAATTTTAAAAAATCCAGCAATCCTATTTATGTAAAAATTGTAACTAAAGTATTTGGGTTTTTGTTTTTGATTTTACTTTTTTGTTTTGAGTAAAGTGTAAAACATCTTACAATAAAAATATTTTGTATTTGTGCATCCTGAATAAGACATAACTGTTGTATACTCTGAGTGCATTTATTTTATTATAGCTGTGTATAATCATGCATATAGTTCCTAGAAGTTTTTGTGCCTCAGAAATCAGTGGAGAACCAGACCAGAGGATTATAAGTTTAAGGTAACGCTGGTCTACAGAATGAGAGCGTTTCTCAAAAACAAAAACAAACAAGAAAACTCAAGGAGTCTCAGACTGTTTTGTTCTCTTGATTGTATTGAGGATTGGACCTGGCCTCACACTTGGTAAGCAAGTGCTTTACCACTGAACAGGATCCCCAGCCCAAACTTTAATTTTTTTAAAAGGCATTCTACTGTAGACTTTCCGTTTTTGTTCAATCTGTGGTGTCCTAATATATTTATTATGTTATTTTAGAACCAAAATATTTTTATAATAGTTAGCATCCTTTGGTATTGATACAGGTTTTTTCTTTTTTTCTTTTTACTTTTTTTCCCCCTTAAATCATGATAAAATGTCCTTTAAATGAATTTAGAATTAATTTTAGGCATTTCTCAGGAATAACCTTGACAAAATTTTGTCATTTTTGGAAGAAATTGTCATGTAGTATAAAATGGCAGGATGAGAAAACTTTTCTTTCAGTATATTAAAGATGTTCTTTATCTTCTAGCTTGCATTGTTTTCAGTGAGAAAGCTGCTGTCATTCTTAGCTCTGTCCTATTGATACAATATGCATTTCCTGTCTGGTTGTTTTTTTTTTTCATTATCTCTGATTTCAAGCAACTTCAGTGTGATGTAACTTGGTGTGGTTTTGTTTATGTTTCATATGCTTGAGTTCATTGAGCTTCTTGGAGCTGAGTATGTACCCTTTGTGTCAAATTTGGAAAATCTTATCTTTATTTCTTCATATAATGTTTGTCTCTCCTATGAATACACAATAACAATTATATTAGATTTTTGCAAATTGTCTTACAGCTTATTAATGCTCTGGCCTTCAGTATTTTTATTCTTCAGACTTTTTTTTCTGTTTATTGGAAAGTTCTTACTGTTCTGTCTTAAAGTTCACTGATGTTTCTATTATAATATCTAATGTAGTGTGAATCCCATCTATAAGTATAATTTTCACTCTAGAAGCTGGATATGTTTTCTTTCTCCTTAACATGTTTATTTTTATCTCCTAGCTTGTTGAACTTGTGAAATTTAGTAACAAATAATTACTTGTAATGTGTCGTTTCTAAGTTGGTTCTGATTGATTGGGATTGTAATCTCCTTGTATGTCTGGCAATTTTTCTGCTTCTTTGCATGCCCGGTCATATCTTAGTGGATACATGTCAGATATTTTTGTGCACTTATAAATATCATCGAACTTTCTTCTGGGATACACTTAAGTTACTTTGAAATTGTTTCATTTTTGAGATGTTTTATTAGGGGAGATCAGGACAGTCTTCAATTTAGGACTAATTTTCTCTAATACTGATATGATACCCTTCCTGACTCAACTTGATTTCTTTTTTTCTTTTCTTTCTTTTTTTTTTTTTTCTAACTGATTTTTTATGAATTAGAAAATATTTTCAGTCTTCTTCAGTGCTTTCAGGCTATTCTGGTCTCGCATGAGCACCTGTGTGAGGACTAACCCCTTTGAGTACCCATTTTCTCAGCCTTATTAGCAGCTAACCCGGTACTCAGGCAGTATTCAAAGAGGACCCTCTATAGGTCTTTGAGGCCTGTCTCTGTGCTGCTTTCTCCTCTCTGGTGCTTTCTCCTCTCTGGTACTTTCTCCGAGGAATTCTTGGTACCTTGGAACTCTTTGTTATCTTTGTATTGGGGAGAATGCTGGGCTCTCCCTACCTTCTTTCTACCTTACTTAGTCATGGCCTAAAAAAATCTAGTGAGTAAGCTAGGCCTCTTGGTAGGGTTAGTGTTTTTGTTTGCCCTCTCTCAGGGATTGTTGTTCTGAGCTGCTTGATGTACAGTGTTTGTAAACCATTTGGGGGCTAGCAATTCTTTCAGTTGTTCATAATATCCTCCTAAGTAATTGTGCTATTATTTATTTGCTCTCTTTTGATTGACTTTTCTAGTTTTAGCCAGTAAGTATTTTAGTCAATGCTGAAACAAAATCCCTGAACCTACTTCTTTGTGTATGCACATTAGTATTTCTAGGACAGATTCTTAGAAGTAGAGTTCTTGGATTAAAAAGGGTATATACATTTCAAATTTCAGTATGTAATACTTTTTTTAAAAGAAGTTAACATACTACTAACTGTATAAGAATGTTTCCTATTCTTTATTGTATTACAGTTCTCGATTTTTAAATTCTGAGATGTAGCATATTTTCTTTAAGTTTATTGACTGTTTTATCATTATATCCTTTTCTTTGTGAAATTCTTGTTTGAATCTTCTCCCTGTTATTTGCCCCAAGTATGTATTGTTTTGTAAAAAGCTCTTTGCATATTAAGGAAATTGATTTTTTCAAATGCCTTGCAAATGTTTTCCCCTGTTCACTTTAAATTTTGTAATTTTTTTGCCTCTCAGAAGTTGAATTTCTTTTTTATAATTTACCACATACATAATTTTAGATATGTAAAATATTAATGCATTTTTTAGATAAAAAGTAAAATTCTTCTGTCAGATTCATTTTCCAAAGTAATCATTATTTACAGCTTGATAGGATTATGTCCAGACCTTTTTTCTCCCACACAAAATATATATAATCTGATATTTGTAAATACAGCTTTCTTGTTAATTTAGTTGAAAATTGTTTTGTTTGAGTTTCTTTTTTCTTTCAGTAATACAGTTTTGAGAGCTTCCTGAGCTAGGTAATAGAAATACTGTAATAGAAATATTACAATTCTGTTAATATCCAGTTAATATTACTTAGTTATGTTAGTTCATTCCAGCTGCTATAAGAATTATAGATTGAATAATTTATAAATAACAAACATTTATTATTCATCATTCTGGAGGCTGGGAAATCCAAGATCAAGATCAAGACCTTAGCAGATTTGATTCCTGGGCAAGGCTTGCTTGTCTGCTTTGTAGTAACACTTCTTGCTGTGAGGCAGGGGACGAACTTCCTGGCACCTCTTTTATTGTTTTTATTTAGATGGGCAGAATACTGTCCATTAAATCCAGGACCTGTTACTCCCAGGCAGTTGCTGTACCACTGAGCCCTCCTAACTCCTCTTTTAGAAGGACATCCATTCTGTTCATGAGGGAGTCCTCATACCCAATCATCTCTAAAAAGCACCACCTCTTCATACTACCACGTCGAAGATTAAGTTTTAATATATGACTTTTTGGCAGGATTAAAACATTTAGACCATAGCAATAGCATATATGTGATGTGTAACCTTTTATCTTACTGATAGATATTTAGGTTCTTTCCAGTTTTGCTCTGTTACAAACAATGCTACAATGAATATTCTTGTAAATCATGGTTTAGTTTCTGAGATACAGGTTCCTTAAAGGCATCTTGCAAGATCAAATATTATGCTTATTTTAAATACTGATTATGTTAGTTGGCTTTATCATTGCTAAGACACAACTCCTAGCACCCACAACTTAAAGAAGGAGAGGTTTAGTTTGGCTCACTGTTTTAGGGGAGTCAGTCCAGGGTGAATTGGCTCCAGGGCAGAAATATCGTGGCAGAAGGGCTTGGTGGAACCAAGACACTTAATTGATACCAGCCTGAAAAACAGAGCTAGGAAACAGTGCCAGAGAGAAGGGCAAGGGACAAAATATAGGCACTAAGGTCAGGCCTTCATGAGCTACTCACTTGTACACAGAAATATGCTTTACTAATTCCCCGTGTCACTTTCAAGTCAATCAAATTAGCCTAGTCGAGCTTATTCAGCCCACTGTGATAGACATTGATAAATACCTCCACATTAGTATATATTCTATTAAGTTATGAGTGTGCTTACTTCTCTACTGTTCTGTTAACATTTGAAGTCAGTCTTTAAAATTTTCCATAATCTCAAGGGTCTGAGTAGTAGATATATATTTTTTTAAATAATTTTATTTAAAGAGAAAACAAAGCAAAACAGAATAAAGGGTAGCGACAACACAGTATTCCAAGGAAAAAAGGAAAAAAACAGCAACAACAACAAAAAAACCTAAGAAATTATTACTTGACAAATTACATACTGACTTCTTGGAAATAGTTGTTCAAATTACAAAGTTAAAACATATAAAGTAAACATTCAAACAGTGAGACTGTTAACAGCTCTGCTCCACGATCTGACAAAAACAGCAATGTGGTCATCCATCTTACCCACTCAAATGTACATGCAATTATATCAAAAGGGTAAAATTAAACACAACAAAACAGAGCAAAGCGGATCACAAGAAAGCAATGTAAGAGACAAAAATTTCAAAACTAGACAATCAGAGATATTCACTCTCTATCATGTTAACTCCTGCTTTCCTCCAAATAGTTGTCCATATTGTCACATACAGGGAATTCACACGAAACAACCTGGTATGGAATTGATCTGAGCAGGACGAGGAGGGCACCACAGGTCTTCAAGACCAGACATCAGGGAAGCCAAGAATGGCCGCCATAGTATCTATTCTCCCCAAAACAGCCGTCCACACCCCAGTGTGCACTGAACTTAAACAAGGCAAAGCAAGCTAAGATCACTTTGAACAAAAAGTGATAGTTTTGCTGGACTTCACATCATGACATCATGGAGTCAGCACTGGGTATTGTAGTGTCTCTTTTTCCTTAAAGCAGTTGTTCACCTCAACATGCGTTATACAGTTGGTTCTTGTAAACTGTTTATAAGCTCTACACATGCCTGAGTCTCTACATGTATATCTATCATTTCTATATTAGCAGGAAAAACAAAACAAAGCAAGATAAAACAAAACAATTCCTAGAAAAGCATGAGGCAGAAAAGTCACATAAAACCGCAATACAAGGTGATCTACAACGGTTACCATGGTGTCTCAGCAGTATATAACAACATTAATAAAAACGAAGCATTAGAGACATTATAAGACTTCAACAGCAAGTAATAATCAAACCAGAGTGGGTA
>PVJX010023680.1:0-28976 GCA_004027295.1 Dolichotis patagonum | reverse complement strand
AATTTGTAATAGCCAGATCTTGGAAACAACCTAAGTGCCCGTCAACTGAGGAATGGATAAAAAAGTTGTGGCATTTTTATACAATGGAGTACTACTCAGCTATAAAGAATGATCACATCGAGATATTTATAAATAAATGGACACGACTTGAGACCATTCTCTTAAGTGAAATAAACCAAACTCACAAGGGTAAATACCAAATAATCTCCCTAATATGAGATTTCATAAGAGTATATAAGACTTTATGGTAAGCATGAGGCCCCATCTTATAGCTTCGAAGTCTTTCAAAGTTTTAAATCATCAGTTGGAATGGTGTTATCCTGTTTTATTTGACTATAACATACGTGATGATAGGAACAGCTGTTTTGAAGAAAACATTATGACAGCTATTGCTGATTTAATATTATCCTTCTTAGAAGTCCTACCATGCTTTTTTTTTTGTTCTATTACCATTGGTTCTATCTACCGCATTGTGTCTCATTGGAATTTGAGTATGTGTGATAGTTCAAACAAATTTTTTTCTTTTTTATCAAAAATGATATATTATAATACTCATTGATCATTTTTTTCTGTTATTTGGTTCTGAAAGCCCTGGAATTCTTTCACTATGTGCATGGCTTTATACTATTGTGTTATGTTTGATATTATTGTAATTGAAACTATGCTGAACTATAGCAGAGTAAGAGATATGGTGTTAGATACTGTTGATGTCCAGTTGACTTAATGTAAAGTACTGTGTTGCCTATGTTGTCCTGTTCTGATCTGCTCTGTACTGCCCCCTTTTGTTTTATTCCCTTTTAAATTAAAAAAAAAAAAAAGAAAGAGATGTTGTGATGGTAACAAAACAAACTCCAGGCTCTTCAACAACAGAAAGATATGTGGTCATGCTGGCATCCACATGGTGTACATATAGGCACATGTATTTTGCACACTTATTACTTATGTAAAAAACTAAGGTTAGCCACCTGAAACTACATCTTTCTCCGATAAGGACACATGTGCCTGAGTGTGAAGGAAAGAGAGGTGAATGGATATAATTTAAATATATTATTAGAAAGGCAGACAGTATAAATCCAGATAAATTTTTAATCTGTTATCACAGTCAACTCAAAATGATTCAGAAATATGAATTTAGACCCTAAGGAAAGTGATGGCATGGGATGGGGCTTTGATTGGCATAACTGGCTGACTGAGGCATACTTTAGATAGAAAAAAGTGTGAGAAATGGTGACTCTGAGAACCTTTCAGAAATGTAAGACTCAGTCAAATATTATTGTGAAGATATTGCTTATTCTCTTCAATGTGATAGTACTGATCTTATATAGGAAAATGTTACTTGCAGGTGATTCATGCCAAGTTATTTAAGGGTGAAAGTTCTAGATTTAGCAAAAAGTAAAATAAGAAACTTTCAAAAGTAAGAAAATGTGTGAGTGTGTGTGTGTGTGTGAGACAGACAGTGAGAAGAGAGAGAGAAATATGAAGCAGCAAATATGTGTCAAAATATTAACAGTAAAAGATTGTGGAAGGCTTGCATGATGTAATAACCATAAAAATCTTAATGTATTTAAAAAAGAATTTTACTTCTAAGAAATAATCAGGAACCAGAAACAATGGGCAAGTTATAATGAAATGTTCATTTGTATGGTATGGTGAGACAGCAATTTAAAGAAGGATAAGCTGTACTTTTGTCCTGAGCAAGATAGCCAACCACCAATCCTAACTTGTGACATTAAAAAGTCATAAAACAGAACAAATCAGGAGGCTTCTATGATCTGGAGTGATGCTAATACTGACTGGTCATAAAGCATAAACTCTTCATCTTCATCCCCTGAAACATAACCAGTGCCCTGTGGTCATGTACTACAACCACCCTAATTTTAATAAATGCAGAAATCCTAAAAATGGTAAGAAATTTTAAAAAGCACTTAAATCACCTATTATACAGTATTTTCTACACAAAACAATTACAACTGACTTCATCCTCTGGAAATATTATACTTAAATAATGTATGGGAAAACATTTCTGGAATTGTACTTAGGTATACTTGGAGAACAGAAAAAAAGTAGCTATGTAAGCTTTACAACATTTCACTATTCTTTATTATATGTGAAAGAGTTTTGCCCTAGAATAAATTACTGTATGGTTATGGCAGTGGTCTAATGTGGCGGAAGGCCAAAGCAGGAACACTTACCACTTCCTGCTTCTTCCTCAGTCTTAATTGCAACTCCCTTTCCTGTTTCTGCATTAAGACTCCCTTTCCTGTTTCCTCATTAAGAGAATTCCAATCAGCTCATTGCATGTCATCAATGCCGGCCCTAAGCACCACCCTGGTCAGAGGTTTTATATATATATATATATATATATATATATATATATATATATATATATATGTAATATCCCATGTCCTTGGAATAAAGGCTACTTTTTACTTTATATATTCTGTCTTATTGTACTGCAAAACCTAACATAATGGTGCCGAAACCCGGGATAGCAGAGTGAGTGGCTCCTGGGAATCCCCTGGTTTGAGCTCCCCTGCTAATCCAGGGACCAGACTGTCTCCCAGATTAATTAGTCCTTCTCAATGAAAGCTGTTCAACTTGTCACCACCAGCCTGCAAACAACATCAGCCTATCTCATTTGTCACAGCTAAGCCATTTTCTGGTGGGGAGTTTCTGTCACTGTGGGCTGGGCCCACATCGAATTACCCATTCTGTCCCTGGATTAAGATAACAGTTCTCACATTCCTTGGACAGTCTGAGGCACAGCTGTTATTGTGGCCCTCTAGAATCCCATCCCATGCTTTTTGGTGATAGCCAATGAAACCAGTTGGAGCCTTTCTTATCACACTTCCAAAATAGGTGAGGATCTCTTTTGTTAAGTTGTGATCTGGGACAATTTTCATGTTCCCTGGGAGGAGCTAAAGCTCTTACATCCTGAGGCAAAATTGTTGTTTTGGCTCACTTTTAATTTGGCAATGGGAAAAACTTTTCCTATCCCCCCAGAAACATACCTCTGGGGTGCCTGGTTCATAACCTTGGTGCCCTTGGCCTAAGGAAAGATATAAAAAATAAAGAAAACTTATCTTTTACTGCCAGGAGGCATGGCTGACCTACAAGCTTAATAGCAGCCCATTGCCTGAGGAGGGAATGTTCAACCCCTGTATTCTTAAAAATTTATATGATTTCTATTACACTGGAGACAAGTTAGCAGAAATCCCATATGTACAGGCCTTCCTTACCCTAAGGATGTGCTCTTCTCTCATTCAATCATGTACAGCAGCTCAAATACTTTTAGCTAACTCTACTGTACCAGAAAATCTCCCCACTTCCCCTCTAGACCCTTTAGATGATGTGCCTCCTGTCCTTACTCCCCCTCCTCCATATCCCAAAGATCAAACCCTGCAGCCTTCTCAGCCAAAGGTTTCTGTACCCCCTGGTTAAACAAAATCCCTTGAGGTGAAAAGACATTGGCCAGGACTTCAAGTTTAACATATACATTACATAAATTTTTGTTTAACTGGTTACCCCCTGCACCATCCTCTCCCCTTCCTTCACCCACAGTGGCCTCCAATCCTTCCCTTAGTTTCTCTCCCCAGTCTCCAACTTCTCAATCCCTTCAACCTGAGCCCTCTGTTCTGTTGGAGACCCCCTGTTCTGTTGGAGAGTTCTTTGTCCCCTTCCCCTATATCACCATTTTCTCCACCGGCTCATCATACATGGTCTCATGCGTTCCAGCCTTTTAGCAAGCCACATAGTTCTCAGCAGCCATCTTGCTGCAGCTCATGTGAAGGACAGCCACCATCTTGCGGCCGTCCTCCACATGACAGTGTGCCACCATCTTGTGACAGGTCGCAGGGTCAATGGTCACCTCTTGAATCCCCTCATCATGGGACCAGCAGCAGCCATCTATGGGCTGGTCCCAAGGGATTAGTTCATATCCATGTTCCATTTTTCCCTCCCTGACCTATCTCAGAGTAACCATAAATTAGGTTCCTTTTCTACTGTTCTTATTTCAAGAGATCTCTATTAATTAATCTACAAAAAGGTTCACACTAGTCTGTTTATTATAGTTCAAATTGGCCAAATATATTTGAGTGTACTCTATACTGTACAGATCATCTATCCATGTTTGTCCATTTGCCTGCTCTATAAACAGCTGTTCCTTTTTATTTGATCTCAACAATCTTTTTTCCTCGTCTTTTACATTTTCAGATCATTTAATCAAGGTTTATTTGGCTTATAGATTTAAAAAGCATGCTTCCACCTAGGTTGCCAGCTGATCAAAATGATGCTAAAACTGGTTAAACAAAATCCCTTGAGGTGAGGAGACACTGGACAGGATTTCAATTGGTGAATAAGAAAGTGGCCACCTGGCAACTTTAACTAGCTTTTATTCATTAATTGGAGGCCCCAATAATGTGGGAGACACCCCAACTAAAGTTCATATGGCTGGGACAATTCATTGTTTCTGATCTGATGGTATATTCATGCCTTCAAATGTAGAATTGAGATTTTTTTATGATGACAAGTGTTTACTTTCAGATCCAGACATCTGTCTTTTTCTTGTGCTCCAGCCAGGAGAGTCAGGTCAGACCAACATGAGGTCACCAGTCAAATAATAGTTTTTAAACAAAAATTTATGTAACGTATATGTTATACTTAGAGATGCTTAAACAGTAAACACTCTAAACTATGTCACAAATTTGTTCAGTTCTCAAATGTTAAAACACTCATGGTTAATAAAAAATAGTAGTTCCATTTAATGTTCTATGTTAAGCTTACTGCCTCTACTGCACTGTACTGTTATAAATCTTCTGGATGTTCAACAACTAAAACTAAGACAATTATAAATTCTTTTTGGATTCCTTTTGCTGGGATCCACCAGATTTTTTCCAGAAAAAGGTTATATGATGCATATTGGGGCCATAATTACTATATTCAACTGGTGTTAAATGATACCACAGCTGATCTCTCTCCTAAATAAAAGTTAAAATTAATAAAACAGGCCATCCTTAAAAAATCAGATGGCATTAGACATTCTAACAGCACAAGAGATACGTATACAATTGTAAAACCTAAATGTGTGTATGACAAACAAATAAAAATTCCCTGGACCTTATCCTTATCCTCCTTATGGGAAGCCATTACTAAAGTTATAATCATAAATACACTGTTGATTCTATTATTTAACTCCTGAATACTTAATTGATTCTTTGCCTTTGTCTCTTTTAGATATAAAGCTATACACCTACCCAAGGTGAATGTAAAAGAAAGAGATACCTTCCACTGTGGGCCAGATCCCAAGACAAAAGGCTAAACTTGGCCCTCAAATCCCACAGGGAGACCTTCTTCATATGGCTTTTCATGTTTTCAACAACAGAGATAAATATCAAAAGAAAAATAACACTCTGATCTTTTAGCAGTGACATTTGGAGCTCTGAGACAGGTAAACCTAGACAAGGTGGAGCTGCCCAAGCCCTTCCCGGACCACGCTTCAAGTGCAACAAAAAAGGTCGTTGGACAAGAGAGTGCCCCAACCCTGGCATTCTTCTGAGGCCTTGCCCCTATTGTAATCTCAAAGGCCATTGGAAGAGTGAATGTCCTAGCCACCAGAGAGTGGGTAAGCCATCCTCTAACTTCTTGCCCTAATAGGAGATCTAATCACCACCAGATTCATCACTGACTGATCTACTTGGATCGGCTGCCGAAGACTGATGGGGCTCAGGGTCCACAGCCCCCCATTAAGGTATCTTCAGAACCACTGGAGGTCTCAGGTAAGACATTCTCTGTACTTGTGGACATAAAGGCCATATATAGGGTTCTTCTTGAGTTTTCAGGCACTTGTATTAAGTCCTCAGTCTCTGTAGTGGGTGTTGATGGCCAACCTACAAAGCCTTTGCAGATAGAGCCTATTGCATCTAGGTTCCAGACTCTTCTTTACCCATAGCTTCCTAGTAATCCCAACATGTCCCACACCCCTTTTAGGTAGGGATCTTCTTCAAAAGCTTGACTTCTCCTTTACCTTCTCCCTCCCCACAGCTCTAGTCCTCCAAACACCTTTGCAGTGTGCTACAAAGTCATCCCCTCCCCTTCCTTCTCTGGTTGATCCCATAGTTCGGGATACCTCCAGTCCCACCCATGCTACCCATGCCATGCCTGTTTTAATTCATCTCAGGGATCCTTCAATTTTTCCTTGCATTCCCCAATATCCCATAGATCCCAAACATTTACAGGGACTTAAACCTATAATTAATTGCCTTTTAGACAATGATTTTCTTAAACCTATCCATTCACCCTATAATACTCCTAATCTCCTGGTACTCAAGCCTGATGGGTCTTATTGTCTAGTGCAGGACCTCAATAAATGCTGCTACCCTAATCCACCCAGTGATGCCAAACCTTTATACTATGCTCTCTCATATCCCTCCCTCCACCACTCACTTTATAGTCATAGATCTTAAAGATGCCTTTTTTACCATCCCCCATATACCCTAATTGTCAGGATTCTTTTGTGTTTATGTAGACAGACCCAGACACTCTGAGGTCTCAACAACTTACACCTCATCTGTATAGCAAAACCTCTCCTCAGGGACACATAGCACCCTCTTCCTTCCCTACTCATCAATTTCATGGACAGACCCTCTGTCAGGACTGGCAGGTAGATGTTACACACATGCCATGCTGCAAAACTCTCAAATGTCTTCTCACCTTTGTTTGTACTTTTTCAGGATGGGTAGAAGCCTTTCCCACAACCAGGGAGACTGCTGATGTAGTTACTAAAGTCCTGTTACAGGAAATCATCCCAAGGTTTGGTCTACCTCATAGTATTTAGTCAGATAATGGTCCAGCCTTTATTTCTCAAATCACTCAACAGGTATCCTCAAGCTTACATATCACTTAGCACCTATACATTCCATAATATCCACAATCCTCAGGAAAAGGAAAAAAGGCAAATGACCTCATAAAAACACACCTTACAAAACTAATTTTAAAACTATACCAACCTTGGCCTCAACTTCTGCCACTAGCCTTAACCAAGCTCAGGGTACTTCCCCAGTCTCCTACATTTTTGAGCCCTTTTGAACTTATGTATGGCAAACCATTCTTACTCCACAATCTTCCTACCCCCCAAAGTCTCCCTCCTCTTGCTGACTACATCCTATTCCTCTCCTTCCTCCAACACTTGTTGCAACAACATGCTGATCTCTGCCTTCCCCAACCCTCTGAAGGGACCAAACCAGATCCTCTCATATCCCCAGGAGATTTAATTTATCTCAAATGTTCTAAATCCATAGGACTACAACCAAGGTGGAGCAGCCCCTACTTGGTCTTCTGGGCAATCCCAACAGTGGTCCAAGTTGCTGGACTGCTATCCTGGTTCCACATCACTCAAGCTAAGCAGTACCTTCCCAACCCTAAATCTAGCCATTCTGAGTGGTCATATCATCTTCTATCTCCCACCCATCTCCATCTCACCAAGGCCTTTACAGCCATAACTCTCAGGCTAAGTCATGTTTTGGTATCCAATTTGGTTCCTAATCCCCTACATTCCATTAATTATTTTTTTATAGTGCAACTCTTGACAGTCTTTCCTAAAGACTCCCACATCATGTGTAAAATCATCTTCGTGTTGTTCTACATAACAACTGTCTCAGTTCTCTCTATCCTCAGTTGTTTAGTTAAACATGAGATCACTGTGGATATAGGTTCTTATCTCAGTTATAGTGACACAGCCACTGTCCACCCAACCCCTCTTATTCTTTCCAGCTCAACTCCTGGACCAGAGACAAGCCCTACCTACCTACACTTTTAATTTTTACCCTTTCAGATGGGAGAATAATCACCTCTCATAACTTCACTCCTCTTAATCCCACACTTATTTTTTCAGAATCTACCTCACCATGATCCTAATAAAATGACACTCCTGCTGAGATTCTACCTCACCATGGCCCTGATGAATGACATATTTAAATCAAAGACACCTCTCCTTCTACCTCTCCTGGATCCCTAAATATGATAGTGACCTGCCTCCTCATAACACCTTGTCTCTTTGTTTTTCCAACCTAGGATACAGGCATTCACCTGTAAAGTTGTTGTGCCTGAAACACCTGGTACCAGCTTCTACATGGGCATCAATCATCATCCCGTCAACCTTCCTAAACCCTAATATGGCACCCTTTTCAGTAGAAAGTAGTCAGAGAGAGACTTCACCCTTTTCCTAACAATAAAAAGACGGGAATGAAAGAGTTTTGCCCTAGAATAAATTACTGTATGGCTATGGCAGTCGTCTAACGTGGCAGAAGGCCAAAGCAGGAACGCTTACCACTTCCTGCTTCTTCCTCAGGCTTAATTGCAACTCCCTTCTTGTTGTGCATGAAGAAAGTTCCAATCAGTTCCTCATGTGTCATCAATGCCCTCCCTAATCACCACCCTGGTCAAAGGTTATATATATATATATCTCATATCCCACATTCCGGTCAGAGGAAGCTAGTCTGCCCATAGTCATAGATTCCTCTCCACATACTTGGAATAAAGGCTACTTTTTACTTTATATATTATATTCTCTCTTATTGTGCTGAAAAACCTAACAATATGCACAATAAATTTTTATCTAACATTACTTAAACTGAGCTGGTTTCTTCTCGGTATTAACTCTGACTAAGCTCCAACAAACAATACACATTTTATAACAATTAGCAACTGTATGCTGGGGATACAGCTTAGTAGCATAGAGCCTGCTTGGCAGGCACAAGGTCCTGAGTTTGACTCCTGGTACAAAAAATTTTAGCAAGTTATGATGTATACATAGTTTCTAAATGACAACAGCTATACATAAGGTAAACAAGACATCTAATTTGGTTCCACATCATTACAAGATTAGAAAGAAGTCTCATTCATGATACATATGTAACAAATTCAATTATATATCATGGGCCAAATACTTAATGACCAAAAACAATTAAAAATTGACTCTCAATTGCAAACCAGCTATTTTACCTGGAAATATGTAAAACAACAAGTAAGTGCTACATACACAAAGCTAGAAACTCAAATTTGTAGGCACCTTAAAGAATTTTCCAGGGAATTTTTGCTATATTTGCATTTCATTCAAGACTCAGAAAGATAAGACTTTAATATTTAGCACACAGTTCCTGGCTGTGTAAGTCAAATAATACATTTTAAATGCTTGTTCAAACTGCTCAAAAACAGTTCCTTCTCTATAAAGTAGGAAGACTGAGAATAACATTGATTAACTATATATGAAAATTTAGCTCAGCTACAGTGCCAGATATTTGGTTGAAAATTGTTCTAGAACTCTCTCTTGCTCCCCCTCCCTTCCTCCTTCCCTCTCTATTCCTCTCCCTCCTTCTCTCCCTTCCTCTTTCCCTCTCTCTCTGTTCCTCTCCCTCTCCCTTTCTCTTTCTCTCATCCTGCCTTTCCCTCTCCTGCTCTCTGTGTATCTGTGTTTGTGAGGTTTCTTTCTGGGTATTTTGTTTGCGTGACACTAACACTTTTACCACTGAACCTTAAGTAAAGATGTTGCCACCATAATGTGCATGATCTTCAACTATTAGATTGATGTCCTTAATAAAATGAAGCCTGACTTGGACTAGTGCAAGAGAGAATTCCACCAGCATGAGTTGACTTTTAGAGTCAAATTGTTACTGCTCCTGATTGTCCAATCCTCTGGACCACTCCATCAAATCTTGGCCTTGCATACTTCCATAATCACATGACAAAATTTTATAAAATCTCTATATATTTATATTTATTAGATATCTATGTATCTACACACACACACACACACACACACACATATATATATATACATACAGAGAGAGAGAGAGACAGAGAGAGAGAGAGAGAGAGAGAGAGAGTAAGAGAGAGATATCTCAGCTGTTTCCTTGGAGAACCAAAATAATAAATATACTGTTCAATAGGGTTATTGTGGAAATTAAATAGACAATGCATTTAATCTTTATAGTACCTGAAGTATGAGATAGTGTTAGATAAATAGCTGCTATTTTTTTCCAAGGGTCTAATATTGTCCATATACCTGTGATCCTAGAGGCTGTTTATTTTAGCCCAGATATATTCTCTTGTTGAACCTGAAAGTCAGGCAATCAGATACTTCCTCGAAATCTAATTTCCTTCATCTGTTTTCAGTCTCAAAATACGATAGAAAAAATACTCTTCATCTCTGCAATAACTACCAAGTACATAACACTGCTATAGCTCAATATTGGCACTTCATTTTCTGATAACTGACCTGTTTGAAAGGCTGCATTGAGCAACTTTCTGCATTAAGTTGGACCTCCAAGTTGTTTATGAATTGATCCATATCTGGAAGAGATGAAAAGGAAAGATAACTTTTAGAACAAGGTCTAATACACTGTATGCCTAAGTCTTCAAACTATGCTTCATTAAACCTATATATAATCTTTCAACATAGTTTTTCAGGAACTGCTAGATGCTGGGAAATCACTGAAACATTCTAATTTATTCCAGCCATCAAAATGGCCCTGTTTTATCTAGCCATTCCTTCAAAACTGTACATGCAGGTAAACCAGTTTCTGCTAACCTCTCCAGACTTCCCTACATCCATAGGCATATCAATACAGCTACATAGTTTCCAGAATCATTCTTATTTGGTCTCATGTTTGCTTTAAGGATTTCTATGCTTTTGTATGGCTATTTATCACAGTAAACATGTTTATACATCAGAGCCAAGTCTCTCCAGAGAAACATTTCATCTGTTTACCTCTCTTAAATCTACAAGTCAGGTGAAGTTAATAAAATGTCTTTTCTTTCCTCTTTAAATATCTGCTCCTTTTATGAAAGTAGGGATTTGGTAGGCTTATTTAACTGCCTTGTGTCATCACAGTTATTCCCACTAGAAGCACCTACAAAGTTTACCTCTTTGGCTAGATTCCCTTTAATCTATTTTCATTCCAATCTGACTATGCAGGAAAATATAGGGTAAGGAAGTCAAAACCACACTTAGTTATAACTTGATTTCTCTGATTTCAGATCTAAGTGTTACCCAATTACAATTAGTTCCTATACCAATGTCCTGGCTGCATTTCAAAATATAGTCAGTCTACAAATCTTACTTGTTGGGTAGTCAAATGCATTTACCAATAAAAAGTATTATTTTTAAAGATTACATCACAATAGCCATTTAACACATAATGCAATTAATATACAATGAATGCACAATCAGCAAGGATATAAAGTTATAATATAACAACATAAAAATAAATGATAAACCCCAAAATGATTCTTTCATTCATTGAATGTCAAATATTGATCAAACCAGATATATATTTTCTATTTCTTTCTATGGCACATATTGATAACAGAATTTCACTGAAAATTATACATTTATCTTTATAAGATGTTTGCATGTGATTTAATTTTATGTGATATCATTGAAATACTGACTTCCAGATTGTCTTTGCTTATATTCACCTGTTTATCTTTGTATGTCCTTTTCCTTTCAACTTTCTGACTCACATTTTTGTAAATTTATCTCATATGTCAAGAAGTAAGTTGGAACCTATTTTAGACACTTTCTCATCACTAAAACAAAATAGTTAATTCTCACAAAAAATTGATCAAATCATTTTTAATTAAAAAACAGTGACACACAAAGAAACTTCCATCTAAAAAAAAAGAGGAAAAAAAAGTTTTGTCTTTTTGAGACAAGGTCTTGCTATACAGTTCAGGCTCATCTTAGGCTCACTTTGTAGCCCAGGCTGGTCTTGAATTTGTAAGGATCCTCCTACCTCAGCCTCCCGAGTGCTAATAAGTTTACAGGAGGGCACCAACACACCCAGCCAAGAGGAAAAATTCTGAACCACTATGACAGTTTACAGAATTTTGACACTTTAAGTATTAGATCTCCAACATTGGGATTTGGTAAAGTTGAAAATAATTATACCACAGGTAATCTTATACCTTCACAGTAAGCTTTGTTGTTGAATGTTTGCAGTGCTGACAACTGAACCTAAGACCTCATACATACTATGCAAATACTCATATCACCATTGCACTCACAGTTCTCACAGTTCTCAGAAGAATATTTCTTGAGTACCAAGCAGGTCCTGTATATTTCATGAGTTTCTAAATCTGCTCCAGTCTTAATTTCTATCGTTTTACATTTCCAATCTTAATTTCTAGCATCACCATTAACTCAGTCTGTCAAGCTTAAAACATATGGGTAATTCATCTTTGACTCTTCTCCATCTTTGAACAATTGGTTACCAGCTATAATGAGTTATGCCTCTAAAACATCTTTTAAACATGTCCATTTGTCATCTGCCCATCACTTTTCCTCTCAGTATACTATATATTTCTATCAAAGTGTAGTAAAATTTGTGAGTTGTTGACATGTGCCTAGCATCACATCTTGGCTCTACAACTTTACAGTGAAACTTTTTTTTTTCTCGCTGCCTGTGTCTGTTTTCTCATTTGTAGAAATAGAAATAATATTAGGAGCACTCCATAGAGTTTCTGAAAGGATTTACTAAATTAATACGTGTTTGAGTGTTAGTAACAGTGTGTGACACAAAGAGGCATTGTCTCTCTCACAATCAGTTAGGTTCCTCAATATTTGCCTAGCATTGTTCCTTTCTGTATCCCTATGTTTCAATAGGTATCTCCTATTTGCTGTGTTCTAACTTTCAATCAATGAGTGAATCATTATAATGGGTATGTGGATAGTTAGAGCCATATTCAGAACCAAAAATGCTTACAATAAAAAAAACTTTAATAGCAGTAATAAAGAAGTCTGAAAAATACTTCTTGCTCTGCCCATAAAACAAATATTTTAGTCTACTGATACAAAGAGACAGCTGAGAACTAAAATTTTGCAACATTAACACTTAAGGAAAATTGAAAATTAAAATGAATTAGGGTCTACTTAAGGTTCAGCTTTTTTTAAAAGGCTTTATTTCTAGAGTTAGAATTGATGCTGTAAGTGTCCGAGACCAGACAGATGCATAGCAGCTGGCAACGAGGTAAGTAGAAAAGAAATATATGAAAGGGAGTTTCAGTAGCAACGACCTGGGCCACTGAGATGTAAATCATCCAGGCAGGAAGGCATCCAAAATAAAAATTACCTACTTCAGTTAGTAACCATAATTCTGCTTGAATTAGCGTTTCAAGTCTTTGTATCTGGAAGCTAAAATTTCTAATCCTCCTCTCAGGGAAGAAGTATTTAAAAAGGAAATAAAGTAGGATTGGCCAGTTGGTCAATGTCTCATACATGCAGAATATATTTTTAAAAAATGTATTCAGGAGACCAGGACCATAAATAAAGTTATGTAATTTGTATCATGTTCCTATGTTTATTTTTGCTACCCAAGTGCCATTTCCTATAATGAACTTCAGTATCAGCAAAGTGAATAATGTCTCTAAGGTACAACAAGAAGTGACTCACTAAGAAGACCACATTGTATCCTTTCACCAGTTATGGAAAAGGAAAAAAAATGTCTAGAGATGAAATGAGATCTTTAACCAGTGAAGCAAATTAAAGTTATTAGACTCCACAACTAGAAAGAAAATGGAAATGGTGACACAGACTTAAGAAAGAACCTAGTGACTTGAGAGGATAGAGTTTTTGGGCAATACAAGTAATAATCTTTTATGTGCATATATATAACATTACAATAAGAAAGGAGACAGCTTTCATGTAATTCCCATTTCACAATCACTCATTTTGAGGCTCAAGATCACACAATTTAGAAATGCAACAAACAGAACTGGAATTTTTTTCCTCTAACTCAAGCCATAGTGTCTTCTTACTCCATTTTAATAACCCCAATATGGTAAGCATCTTTCTGAAAAACTATTGAGAGAACAAGTTCAAAGATGACAAAATAATTGTTTAAGAAGATCTTGAACAGGTATAATTCACCTACAACCTCGGTTCAATAAGAGATGTTAAAACTATTATAAAATGAAAACCAATGTTTTGGGCCTTGAGATTATAGATCTTTTTAATCTTCACAACCTTGATAGTAAGTATTTAATTAATGCCTTTATTTTATTTTATTATTTTTGAAGTCCTTGGTGTTGAACCCAAGAGGAGCTCATATATTTAAGGCCAGTGTTATACCACTAAAAATGCCTCAAGTTTCTTCATTTTAAATGTGAGGAAACAGGCACAGAGATAAATTAATTTACACTCAAATCACCAACTAGTAAATAACAAAAAAGACTTGAACCTCAGCAGTTTGGAACTACAATACTGCTATAATAAAGTTATGGTGCTTCTTAACCTGAATCCCAATGGGATCCGGAACTTTGCTTGAAGCTAGTCCCATTGAAAATAAAAGGTTGCTAAAGATGAACTACCTAATAGAGGGATATTGTAAGATCCTCCAATTTTTCTCATTTCTACCAAATGGGCTCACACCTATCATGATAGACATCACTGGAAGACCCAGTCTCAAATACCAGTTATGGCATATCAGCAGGCAGCTACTTAAGACTTTCCTATTCAAGGGTTTCAATATACACAAAAGCCTGCAGGTGACTGAACCACCTATTATAATACCCTCAGCAGGCACCGAGAAGTGGCCCAAGACACAAAATCACTGCAGCTTGCCTGTTCACTTTACTTGGAATGAGATAAAAGAAAGTGGAGGCCATCTGAAATGCTAAAAAGAACAGAAATTTATGAAGAGAGTACATATTACTACAAAAATAAATGAAGGCTGGCAGCACACACTATGCATAAAAGTCAATGAAAGGATGATTGTATTATATACAATAATACAATATAACAGTTAGATAAACTTGAACTAGTGAAGGAATGTGTGGTAATGAATAGATGAGGTGATTATATACACCAGAAAAAGAGCCACAAGACTTTGGGTAAGTTATCTAAATTTTTTATACCTTACTTTTATCATCTCCAAACTGGAGATATATCAGTCTGGCCCTGCCTTTTTAAATAATTGTAAATAAAATTAATTATGAGAACACATACAAAAATTCTTTGTAGTACACAACTGTACAGTCTTTATATAAGTATTTAGGGTTATTCCTGTTAGAAAAATGACAAAATAAAGTACAAATATTAACACAGTCATATCTTTAAGATCCCAAATTTGAAGATGTGCTCATTTTGGCTTTTCTGGGCCACAATGAATGAAGGACAACTGTCTAGAGCCATCTATAAAAATATAATATAGTTAATGCATTTAAATTATGACTTCCAATTTTTATATATATTTTTTAAATATTAAATTAAAAGGGGGCAAGAAAACTGTGGGCCTCAGGTTAAACATGTTGGATAGAGTAACAGTGCCTGTTTTATTATTTTTGGCATGTTTATAACCATTATCCTTTACTTTATATTCTACAGTATCATCTGCATAGCCTCTAGTGCTTCCATACACTTGTTGTCTCCTCAGATGTTAATACTGAGCCATATTTCTTTTGCACAATAAATACATATGAATGAAAAATCACCTTGGTATATGCCAGAAATTAAGGTGCCTCATTCTGGAAAACAAAAGCTAAAGTTAATTATGATAAAACTTTACAACTAGTAGTAATACAAGTGGAGTTCAGGCTTGAAAAATTCCATGCCTGAGTTTTAGTTCTAGTTGAAACAATTTTAGTTCTAGTCGGTTGACCTTGGGCAAGTTCCATCACTTAGGGTAGAAATGAAATAATTCTTCATTCACCTCACAAAATTGTTGTGAGAATCAACTGAAAAAACAAACTTGAAAGTATTGGACAAATACAACTTCATATTTCTAGAACTAGTTCTTTTTCCATAGATTCCATTGAAGATACAGATATATTTCAATCAATAATTAATCATATGAAATAAATTAGTAGAAATTATACTACAAGTGCTATATTTTAAAAAGGAAGTATGAACTAATGAGAAAATAATTTAAGCAAGAACCGAAAGACCTAGATTCCACTATTATCTGTCACTAAAAATGTTACTCAAACTATGTAGCTTTTCTAAATTCTTTTCTAGATTAACATTCTATGGTTGAACAACTAGAATACAGATGGAAAATCCATAATAATCAATCAAAGTGTCTGCTTAACATGTGAGGTTGATGTCAAGATGAACAATTAATTTTTTCACAAACCATGAGGTAAACATGAGCATCACTGCAATGGACTATAAAAATTTTTATGCATAATTTAAAATCCATATAAAAGCAGAGGCAAGATCAATGTGCATATTTCTAGATTCAGTGATTTTTCACCTAATGCAAAATCATGCTTTATTTGTACCCCAACTGCATTCCATGTCAATGAATTAATTTTAGGCAAATCTCAGAAACCATATCATTTTATTCCTTAGCATTTGTAATAGAATATATTTAATCTTTACAATCATCCTATAAAATACATAATACTAATAATGCCATTATACACATGGAGAAATACAGACTAAGAGTGGTTAAGTAATCCCAAAATCATATAAAGCTAATGACTTCTGTGATTCAAATGCAATTTTATTGTTCAATACCATAGCTCCATTTCTTCTTTAAAATACTTTCAATGGCAGTATACATTGGAAGTTTGGTAAAGTTGAAAATACTTATACCACAGGTAATCTTATACCTTCACAGTAAGCTTTGTTGTTGAATGTTTGCAAAGAGCATTAAAGAACTCGCACTAATTGTGATGCCCATCATAAGAGAAAATCTCCAGGAATCACAATTTGTGCATAGTATATAGAAAGACATCAGTTAAGAAAAGGACAATATACCTCTTATTATTCTTCAACATAATGTAAAATCTCATGCAAATGTCTTAACACATTATATCATTATTCCATGACACAGTCAAAAATTTTAAACAGCACAGTGATCCTCATCTGTCTTTAGCGCAATGATTGCCAAGAGAAGAAACCTGTCCCTTGTGTATCCTTTCCACTTATTAATGGAAAACATATCTCAGAAGCACCATGTCAAGAAATCCTAGGATAATTCTAAGCTATATCAGTTTGTGGTATCAAAAAAGGTCCCATTGAAAGAATTTTAGTCAAGAACCCCTCAGACAAAGGACTTATATCCAGAACATATAAAGAATTTAAAAATATCAAGCCGCCCAAATTCAAAGACCCTCTCCAAAAATGGGCATCTGAGATGAACACTCAGCTCTCAGATAAAGATATACAAACGGCAAATAAGTACATGAAGAAATGTTCACCATCACTAGTCATTCAAGAAATGCAAATTAAGACAGCACTGAGATTTCATCTCACTCCTGAAAGAATAGCTGCCATCAAGTATTAACTGATAACAAATGTCAGTGAGGCTGCAGGGGGAAAAAGGAACACTGCTCCACTTTTGGTGGGAGTGTAGACTGCTGCAGCCACTATGGAAATGAGCATGGAGATTTCTCAGAAGAGAAGTTCCATTCAGTCCAGCTATTCCTCTGCCGGGTATTTTCCCAGAAAAACTGAAAAGTTCATATCACAGTGATATATGTGCACCCATGTTCATAGCAGCCCAATTTGTAATAGCTAAATCTTGGAAACAACCAAGATAGCCATCAACCACAGAGTGGATGAAAAAGATGTGGTATTTTTATACCATGGAGTATTACTCAGCTATGAAGAAGGATGATCTTGAGGCCTTCATAGGTAAATGGAGACAACTTGAGACTATCCTCATTAGTGAAATTAATAAGAATCATATTTATAAATATCACATTGTGTCTCTAGTGTAAAAAGTAATAAGAAATGTAGGAGTAATAAAACCCAAAATGTGTAATTGCTATTGTAAAAAAGAGAGGAAAACAAAGTGTTCTAAAGGATATAACTGCATGTATGTTTAAGTGTGTAAGATAGATAACTATATTACTTTTTGTTGGATCGTTGAACAGAACTGTTTACAGTCTCACTGTTTATAAGTCTACTTTGTTTACTTTACTTTTGTAACTTTAACAACTATTTTGAAGAGGACAATACACAATTTATCAACCAGTGATTTCTTACTGCTTATTTTTTTTTCAAATTCTGTATTATTTTTACCCTTTTTCTGTTTCGTTTTTTTCTTTAAATAAAATTTTTTTTAAAAGGTCACATTAATGCAATGAACAATTCAGTGCTGCGCATCAATTCTTAAACCCAGGTACGAAGAATGAAGAAGACATAGAAGACATATTACTCTTATTTTACCACTAGCTAGTATATATATTTATCAGAATTATTTTTTAAAAAACAAGAAAATGAATAGAATCACATGACAAATCTCACTCTAACATGAAACAAATACATCATTGGCAGTGCAGAAAAACTAAAGAAATGGAATGAGTAATCTCAAATAATACAAAATATGTGTTAAGCATTCTGGAGGCCTTTCTGAGAATAATACAACTTTCTGTGAGTTTGTATTTCACCATAAATGAGAAAGGGAAAACAGAAATGATAGAAATAAAGTATCAGATAGTTTAAAGAGAAAGTCAGTCTAGACTGAGAAATGTGGATGGTTACTTTGGCAAATAGAGGGTAGGGAAAAAGAAGAGTGACAGGAAATGTCTCCGAAAGCACATGTTAGGTATTTGGAGAAAGCATAAATTCTATTATTATCTATGGAAACTGGGGTCAACTTATATTTCTGGTGATTATTAAGACCTTCCAATGGACATATTAAATAACCAACACTGTAGTACATAATCTGTAGGGGGAACCAAGCCGATAATACCAACAACAAACAAAGTTCTTGTTCTCTGTCCTCAAGGCATTTTCAGGTAAGGTAATGAAAACTTACAGCGCCTGACCTGGTGGAATAGTGATGTTAAAATTTGAAATACAATCACACAATAAGTTATTTTCTTTTACTACATTAGGACTTATGCTTTTTTTTTTTTTGCTACTGAGGATCGAACTCACGACCTCAGACTTATGCTTTTTTAATTTAATTAAGCTTATTGATATAATTTAGGTATACACAATGATCTCATTCATTGTAGGGAATTTGTACCTGTACATGATATACCTGGATTTGTCTTTTTCCCCCTCCCACCTCTTTCCCCTCTTCTCAATTCCTTTTTGCCTCCTCTTCTCCTTATTTAAATTTTGTTTCCAATTTATTCTTTTTTCTCATTTTTTCTTTTCTCTTCCTTTCTCCCTCCCCCTTCCCTAGTTCCCCTTTCATTTTTATTAATTACTTCTTATTTCTCAATATTTGTTATGCAATTTAGTTCTTATTTACACTTTCAATTTCTCATACCATAGAGACAATATGATATTTGCACATCTATTCAATTTATTTCATTTAAGAGTATGGGCTCAAGGACCATCCATTTAGCAATAAATGTCTCAAATTTACCTTTCTTTATAGCTGAGCATTACTCTATTACATAAAAAAGGACATCTTTTTTTTGCAATTCCTCAGTTGATAAACATTTGTTTTTTTCCCAAGATTTAGCTATTACAAACTGTGCCACTATAAACATGCTTGTGAGCATTTCACAGTGGTGTGATGCTTTTAATTCTTCTGGGAAGATACTCAGGTCAAATGGGACTTCTGCTGTTAAGCTTTTTGAGGAATCTCCACTCTGTTTTCACAGTAGTTGCACCAGCCTATACACCCACTAACAATGGAGAAGTATTCCCTTTTCCCCAGTCTTGCTGCCAGCATTTCTTATTTGTTGATTTTTTGATAATAGCCATTCTATCTGGAGTTTTTTAGTTTGTGTCTCTCTAATCATTAGTGATGTTGAACATTTTTTCATATATTTCTTTGCCATCTTTACTTCTTTATCTGAGTAGTATGCATTCATCTCAGATACCAATAATAACTTTTAAAGAACATACAGGAAAATGGAAGAGCTGGTTTTTATCTCAGTCTGATAAAAACTATATGTGATAAACCAATAGTCAACATCATACTTGTCTTAGTTACATTTTACTCATCGCTGAGACAAAATACCTGATGCCCAAAGTTGGGAAAGGAAAGGTTTATTTCTTACAGTTTATGGAGGTTTCAGTCCATACGCAGTTGACTCCAAGGCAGGGTGGCATGGTGGGGCCGCAGTTCATGGCGGGGCCACAGTTCATGGCAGCTGCAAACAGCAAGGCAGAAACTGGCAAGAGAGAGAGACACACCTTCTTCCTGCCATTACATCATATCCTGGCTCCACCCCTAGGAGGGTGTAGCACTGACACCATCAATCCAAGCACTAGACAATGACCCAATCACAAATGCACAATGCAAATACATGAGGCCTGGGTGCCAACAACATAAACCATGACAATACTAAATAGTCAAAAACTGAATGTTTACATTCTAGTATCAGCAAGAAGACAAAGATGTCCACTATCACAAATCCTATTTAATACAGTTCTGGAAGCACTACCCAGAGCAATTAGTTTAGAGAAATAAATAAAAGAAATAAAGATAGAAGAGGAAGAAGCTAAATTATCATTATTTAGAAATGGCATGATACTCTACATTTAAGACCCCAAAAACTCTACAAAAAGAGTTATTTAACTCACCAAGAGAGAAATTATGGAAATATCACCCTTCACAATAACATCTAAAAAAATGAAATACTTGGGAATCAACCTAACAATGTAAAAGACCTATATGCTGAAAATTATACTACGCTACAAAAGCTGATTAAAGAGGATATTAGAAAATGGAAGGATATTCCTTGCTCTTGGCTAGGAAGAACCAACATTGTGAAAATGGCCATACTCTCCAAACTGTTATACAGATTTAATGCAATCCCAATCAAAATACCATTGACATACCTCAAAGATCTAGAGAAAACTCCTAAAATTCATTTGGAAACAGAAGAAACCTAGAATAGCAAAGGCAATTTTGGGCAATAAAGACAAGGCAGGAGGCATCTCAATTCCTGACTTGAAACTGTACTACAAAGCCACAGTAATAAAATCAGCATGGTACTGCCAAAGAAATAGACCTGAGGACAGATGGAACAGATTAGAAGGCACAAGTATAAGTACAAAGACACTCAGCCACCTGATATTTGACAGAGGGGCTAAACATGTTCACTGTAAGGATAGCCTCTTTAATAAACGGTGTTGGAAAAATTGGCTCTCCACATGCAGGAGGCTGAAACTAGATCCATGCACAAAACTAAAGTCTAAATGGATCAAAGACCTGAACATTAAAACAGAAACACTAAATCTACTGGAAGATAGGGTAGTTAGAAGTCTTGGAGACATAGGGGTAGGCAGAAAATTCATGAACAAAATGCAAACTGCATGGGAAATGCTTCAGAGAATCAACAACTGGGATCTCATATTATTGAAAAGTTTCTGTACTTCAAAAGAAATCACCAGCAGAGTGAAAAGAAAACCCACAGAATGGGAAAGAATTTTAGCCAGCAACCCCTCAGTTAAAGGACTTATATCAAGAACATATTATAAAGAATTGAAAAACATCAAGCCGCTCAAATTCAAAGTCCCTCTCCAAAAATGGGCATCCGAGATGAACACTCAGTTCTCAGATAAAGATATACAAATGGCAAATAAATACATGAAGAAATGTTCACCATCACTGGTCATTTGAGAAATGCAAATTAAAACAACATTGAGATTTCATCTCACTCCTGAAAGAATAGCTGCCATCTAGAAGTCAACTGATAACAAATGTTGGTGAGGCTGCAGGGAAAAAGGAACACTGCTTCACTGTTGGTGTGAGTGTAGACTGGTGCATCCACTATGGAAGTCAGTATGGAGAATTCTCAGAAGAATAGGAGTGGAAGCTCCATTCAACCCAGCTATTCCCCTCCTGGGTATTTTCCCAGAAAAACTGAAAAGTTCACATCACAGTGATATATGTGCACCCGTGTTCATAGCAGCCCAATTTGTAATAGCTAAATCTTGGAAACAACCAAGATGCCCATCAACCACAGAGTGGATGAAAAAGATATGGTATTTTTATACCATGGAGTATTACTCAGCTATGAAGAAGGATGATCTTGAGGCCTTCATAGGTAAATAGGGACAACTTGAGACTATCCTCATTTGTGAAATAAGTAAGAATAATATTTATAAATATCACATTGTATCTCTAGTGTAAAAAGTAATAAGAAATGTAGGAGTAATGAAACCCAAAATGTGTAATTGCTACTGTAAAAATGAGAGCAAAAGAAAGTGCTCTAAAGGATATAATTGCATGTATGTTTAAGTGTGTAAGATGAATGACCTTATTACTGTTCTTGTTAGATCATGGAGCAGAACTATTAACAGTCTCATTGTTTGATTGTGTACTTTGTATGTTTTAACTTTGTAACTTGAACAACTATTTCCAAGATAATAGTATGTAAGTTATGAAGCAATGATTTCTTAGTATTTTTTGTTCTTTTCTTTTTGTTCTTGGAATTTTGTATTGTTGCTACCCTTTTTCTGTTTTGTTTTGTTTTCTTTTCTTTTTAAATAAAATTTTAGAAAATACTTATATATTTAGTAACCAAATTCAGTAGTGAACCTGGATACAATGTCAACATTCAAATATCAATAGCATTCCTGAACACAAATAACTGATTCACTGAAGGAGAAATTAGGGAAACAATACAATATCATGGAAAAAAGCAAATACTTAGGGATCAATCTAATAAAGGAATTAAAAGATCTCTACATTGAAAATTACAGATTTTGAAGAATGAGATAGAAGAATACATCAGAAAATGCAAATATACCTCTTGCTCTAGGTTAGGGAGAACCAACATAGTTAAAAAGGCCATATGTCCAAACATGCTATACAGATTTAATGCAATCCCAGTCAAAATATCATTACTTTACTTCACAGAATTTGAAGAAACTATCCAGAATTTCATTTGTAATCAGAAGAGAAAGAACAGCAAAGGCAATTCTGGTCAACAGATGCAAGGCAAGGGGCATCAAAATTTCTGACTTCAAGATATACTACTGTTTTGGGTACTTTTTTCTCAATGTTGAGACAAAATACCTGACACCCAAAATAAAAGAAGGAAAGGTTTAGTTAGCTTACAGTTTTTGGAGGTTTCATTCCATACTCAGCTGGAACCAAGGCATGGTGGTGTGACTAAGGGGCAATCGGTCATGGCAGCCACAAACAAAAAGAGTGAACAAGGTAAAAAGGGGCAAAGTATGCATCCTTCCCTCTCTTACATAGTATGCCAGCTACCCGCCCCTGGGCGGGTATAGCACTCACACTACCATTGGGATCAATTCTAGACAACAAACCAATCACAAATGCTAGATTCAGCCACTTCCATGACTACATGAAGCTTCAGGGGCCATCTAAACATAAACTATAATGACTACAGAATTACTGTGATAAAAACATAATGGTACTGGCAAACAAACAAACTAGAGGATCAATGGAAAAGAATAGAAAATGCAGAATTTTTAAATTTTTTAAAGTATGAAATTTGATTTTTTAAAAAATTTTATTTTTTTCTGAAAAACTAAAAGATTCTATAAAATAGAATTGATATTAGCACAAGAGAAAATTTAGATAGAGATGGTTAGTGGCTGACCTCTTTATAAGGCATACATATATCATTTTACTAAGAGGCCTGCAGAGATTTCAGTTTGAGATTCCTGGTCCATGTGATGAGAAAAAAACTGTGCATAAAACAATACCAATACAGCAGTATAAGATAATAGATGATGCAGGATATGAGAGGAGGTCACTGAGATTGAGGTAGTAAAAAAGAAAATTGAGAACAATTTTTTGTCCTGGGGTAGATCTTCAGGTAGTACAACCTTTCAAGACACAGAAAAGAAATCCATAGGGCAGGAAAAGTAGACTATGAATGTGAAGAGTCCTACCTAAACTATTAACCATTATAATCTCAGCTTCTATCATGATGTCTAGAATTGTGTAGATAACTAGGAAAAGATTGTGCAAAGGAGACCAAGGTAGTAAAATATGTGTCCTAATGATGGTATCTTGGCACCAGTCCTCAGAAAAAGGCAAACAAAAATAATCAAGGCAAAACTAGAAACTATTAGAATATTCTATGTATCTGGTAAGAGCTTATGGTGCCAATATTCAATATGTGGAAGGGAAAGACAAATTAGTTTCACCTAGCCCTGATGAGGAACACAGTGAACAGAGAATATATGTTCACTTTAAAGGAGGGAGAGAGCAGTTTATTAACTCCAGGCAATTGTTGTCAGGAAGGAATGTTGACTCTGTATCTTCTGACTATTTGAGAGAAACTGGAATTCTAGAGTTTTAACTAAAATCTGATTTAAAATGTTGACAATCATCAGTTTTTAAAAGTAAAAGACTGGATAAACTGACATACTGCTATGGACTGAACTGTGCTCCTCCCAAATTTCATATGTTGAAGCCTTTAACTCAGTTTGATAGTACATGGGAAATGGGCCTTTCTGTAATTATAATTAGGTTAAATGAAGTCTTAAGGGTAGGGTTGTGATCTGATAGATTTAGTGCCTTTATAAGAGGAAACATCAGAGCTAGCTTGCTCTATCTCTCTCCTGTTATGCAAAGAATACCAAGAAGGTAGTCATCCAGAAGTCAGAAAAAGAGACTCGTCTTAGTTACTTTTCTCCTTGCTGAGACAAAGTACCCAATGCCCAAAGTCAAGGGAAAAAAATTATTTTGGCTCACGGTTTGTAGAGGTTTCAATGAAGAGTAGCTGCCTCCAAGGCAAAGTGACATGACAGAGGGGCATCACAGAGGATAAATACTTCATGGCAAACAGGTAAATAAGAACAAATTAGCCCTCTTTCTCTTTCTTATATTTTATATAGGCTACCTGTCCTACGGTGGGTGTAGCACACAGACCCTTAAATCTAACTAGAACCAGCCAAACCAATCAGTGGACTGATTTAATATTCACATACCCTTGATCCCAACTCCACATATTTTAGATCCAGCACCTCTTAAAAGTCCCATCTACGACTGTATAAGGCTTTGAGGGGACATCAACACAAACCATAACAATCAACAATCTGACCATGCCTGTACCCTGATCTCAGTTTTCCAGTCTTCAGAACTACAAATAAATAATTTTCTGTTGTTTAAGAAACTCAATGGTTAGCAGGGTATGGTGAAGCATATCTAAAATTCCATGGGGGAACTGAACTCGAAGCCAGCTTGAGCTACATAGAGAGTTGAAGGCCAACCTAAAATACATACTATGACCCTATCTTAAAATAAAAAAGGAACTCAGCAACATTTTGGTATGACAGTACTATTCCTTTAGTAAATTATTTACAAAGATTTGATTGCTATTTCAAACATCACCACCAGAGTTAGGACTATCATAAACGTTAATCAGCAGAAGACAGACTTAAAAATGCATGGCTTATCCATACAGTGAAACTCTATGCAGTCACACAAAAGAATGCAGTGCATGATAGAAGAATAAGGTGAGTGTTTAAATTTTTTTAAAGTTATTACAGTAAAAGCCATAGTAAAAGCCAATTTATTTCCCTCAAACTACTGCTTCTGGCTTTGAGTACATCCATTCCTGCATTCTTGCCACTTTCTGAGGTAGTTTTGAAAACCCTCTTTTGTAAGTGTCTTCAGTTGGGCTACTGTGGCAGCCCCCATATTCTGAATCATCTCAAAATGTTTACATTTCATGGTGATTTTGACTTTGGGGAACAACTAGAAGTTGCATGGCATGTGATCTAGTGAATCAGTTGGGTGAGAACATAATGCAATATTTTTATTTGACATCTATTTCTATAAACATTTTAAATCAATTCAGATGACCATGAACTTCAGAAAGTGGCAAGAACAAGGGGATAAGTGCACTCAAAGCAAAAGAGGATATTGTGAAGGGGATCAACATGTCTTTTATTGAAAAAAATTATATACATTTAAATATAGACCATAGTTTTTGATAAGCGTATATACAGAAATATCTCAAAGTATATTTTTAAGTAGATAAAGCAATTGTAGAACAATGTGCAGAATATGTTAGCATTTGTACATAAAAGGGAAGAGGCAGATAAATACAGTATTTATTAATTGATATAAATTGCATATCCATGGAAAGATTCCTAATAGGAATCTTGTTAAATGAATTATATATCCAAAGCCATCTTGTGTTCACTTAACCAATTAAGCAAGATCATAAACTACAAATGACTCAGGACAAAGGCAAATATATAAATGTTTCAAATAATGAAAATGTCCCTGCCAGAACGAGAAAGGATGAGTGATTGATGACTCCCATCACCAGATACAGATAATCTTAAAGGAGAATTGATGACTTCACTAAGTTTGATACCTTGATTTGGGGAATTTAGAAAGCTAAGCCACTAAGAAACTCATCTTGGAAATGCATATGCTTGATCAATGAGGGTGGTGATGGTAATCTAGTTCAGTCCGCCCCCCACTTTTCTTTCCAATGTATGCTGAAAGCATAAGCATGAAAAATCTGTAGTTCCCCAGGGCTCTGAAACTAGAGTTATTAACTTAATCTTGAGAAAGAATTGGATAGCCATATTTATCATTTCTATTTTGAAGTTATATTTCTACTCATGTTTGATACAAGCCTGTCTGCACTTTAAGCTAATCTAGAGGCACTGTTCCCAGCCCATTCTCTGGGTTCTCAACATTTGTCAGAGATTAGCATATCTCTCATAAATGTTGTCCCATTACTCTGAAGATTGGAATGAGGTCATTTATGAGTCACTGTTTCTGTTATACAAAGGTTCTATCGGTTATATCCTCTTCATTAAGTTGTTCAAATAATTAAAGGAAAATCAGGTTAGTAGCTTTTATATTAGAGGTGATTAAGTACACTGGGAACAATGTTAAATTACAAGCAAATAAAACCTATGCTGTAGCCTCTCAGCTTTTAGACAAGCTGTAGCCTCTCAGCGTTTAGACAAGCTGTAGCCTCTCTGCTTTTAGACAAGCTAATTTGGTCCATCCAGGTCTCCTTTCACTTCATCTGGAAGGTATTTTAAAGGCATCAAAGTACTAATTCTATCAGCAGTGTTCCAGATAAAGAGTTCTAAACAGTAAGAAAAGGAAGTGAAACTAAGATTATGCCAAACAGTCTCTGTCAAAAACACTGTATTTCAACTACCCAAATATCTTTTAAGACAATTATTAATCTGTGTTCTATAGATAAAGAAAGATAATGCCTAGGGTAATTACTGACAGCAATATGGTTACAAAGGAGACCTTTGTGTTACCCCAAACCATCACAACCTCCACCAGTTTAAAATCCGAACTTGGACACTATTCTATTTGCCCAGTCATTATTACACAGAATGACAGGAAAGTGTTTCATAATTTTTTTCCCTCACAATAAATCCAGTACCAAAGGAAATAAAACATTCCTTTTTGCCACCTGTTTGGATATGATTTATTTTCCCCCAAATTCTTAAGGTCCACAAAAGACAGCTCCACCAAGAGGGTGAGCAAGTCCACTAGTTCCAGCAATCACAGTAATTCTCCCCAATCTTCCACTTACACAGAGAACTGATGGCCTTGGCCAGGTTTTAAAGGGCCTTGGCAGGGCCTCGGATTGGGCTTCCTCCTCCAACCAAGCTAAGCTCCTCCTTAAAGAACTGGCAAGCCCAAAGCAGTTTGCCCCCCCCCCCGCCCGCGGCTCCATCCAAGATCTCAGAATCCTAATTTCCAATAACCTAGGCTCCCATTTGCCCCTCCTACCTCTTTCTAGAAGCATCTCTAAATACGCCCTACTGTTTAGAGATGTTATCTGGGGTGAATGGCCTTTTGAATCTTGTTCTCTGGCTGTGACTTGGTGTGGGGTGAAGTCGGAGACAAACCTCTCTGCTTAAGGAGGATTGAGAGCACCGAACCATCACATACTGAACTAGACAAATCCATCTACTTCTTTTTTCAAACCTATTTCACTTCTTCAAGAAGCTTCCCAAAAAAGTGTCCCCAGCCCTTTTTAAGTCCCTTTTGGCTTAATTTTTAATGAAGTCCTTTTCCCTTGAGTTTCATTTTATTTCAGCGTTTTTATCCTTCCGCTCCTCCTCCCCTTGCTAGAATCCAAAAATAAATGGGTGGTTGGGGGGAGGACCTAGGCCAAGATGAAAGTGGGTGGGTTCTAATCTCGGTGTTACTTACCGCCCTTGTCTCTAGCCGGTGACTCCTGAAGTGTCTGAAGCTCACGCAGTCCTTCTGTAGGTTCATACTCCTGAGCTGGTCGCTAGACAGCTTAGACTCACACCCGCCCCTGTCTTGACAGCGTGCCAGGCTACGTTCTCTGGCTTTCTCTTTCACGGCCCCTCACCTTTCCTTTTTCTTCCGGCTGGAAAATTGGGAAGGAGAAAAGAGTTTCCTCAGACTCAGCTGGCCCACCCTCAGAACAGGAAAACAAAGCTCTCTAGCATCCAATTCAAAAGCCAGGGCTCCCCGAGGCAACCTCCTAAAAAGAAACCTCCCACTGAAGTCTTTCCTCAGATAAAAATGAAGTGGGTTCGCCTGGTTGAAGAGGCCAGAGCTGAAGATCCTTCGTTGCCCTTTCACCTTCACCAAATCAGTTCCGGCCAAGCCCACTCTCCACCCAGCCTCTAACTCTGCACACCCTTGAAAAGAAGGCGGAGGCGGGGGCTAAGAAAACCGCCCAGAACCTGAAAATACTGTTAGCACAAAGTTGAAGCAGAGAAGAAATCATCCAAGCCGGGAACGCAGGACGAGAGATATCAGGAGGATTCCTTCAAAGCCACGGTTGCAGCCCCACACCCCAGCTCCTTCCTAAAAGGAAAGAAGGGAGGAGAAAATGCCGACGATTGGTCATTGCACTTAAGAGAACACCAGCCCCGGACAAGAGCTTCAGGGAAAAACAGCAACAACTATTTGCTCGTCCTGTGGGGCGGAGTTTCTTGGAGGCTCCTAGCTGTCCCACTGGGGATCTGGAGACCCACACATGTCAGAACGTGAGGTGCTCTCCAGGCAACCTGAAAGAGTGGGGTGATTTCGTCTTTCTCGGCCCTGGTTAGGCCAGAAGAGAGGTGTAACTATGGTAAGGACTCCACCTACGTAGAGTTCTTTAAA